>JAQMYJ010000005.1:20130962-20141983 GCA_030014305.1 Clarias laeviceps
ACAATGAGACCATTACATGGAAAACACAAAATGAGGTGTGTCTATCACCCCAATACAATTGCCTCCCTATCCCAAAATGTCTGAAGTGAAACAAACACGGTATGTATAACATCCACTAAGTCTCTCACAATATCCCTAACTTATTGTGAGTAATGTACACATACACACAGTGTGTGTGTGTATATATATATATATATATATATATATATAATTTATAAGACACTAACAAACATTTTTGGAACTCTAAATGCCATAACGCACAGAATATGTACAAGGATATTAATAATATATTTTAATAATTTGATATTTATTAATATTAAGGAAAGAAATAAAAATAACTTAATATATTTTTTTTATATGCTTTCTAGAAGGTCAATAACTTTAAATCATAAATACGAATAGATTTATTCATAAATTATTCACAGTATCATTTACCATGAACTCTGAAGTTCATGAAAATCTTTTAATTTTCAGATTTTTTTTATATATTACCTACTCAAGCTAATGAGTGTGTTTAAATTTGCACATACAGTAAGATGACCAACTAATTTATATCTTGACTTGAGCAACCAGGTTGGAATAAGAGCACCGTTGAGAACATTTATCTTACTTGTATAGTAAAGATGTATTAATAATATGAAAAATAGCGACAGAGAGACTCGTACTGTACCCAGACCCATAAATTAATAAACGAATAAAACTAGTCATTCTGTTAAAAAATTAAATTCCGCCAAATGACCAGAGGTCTCCGTGTAACTCTACACAGGTGCCTCAGCTAAGAGAATATTAAAGTCACGCTTATAAGGAAAAGGATGTAGTATAAAGATTTTTTTCCAGTTTGATTTAAGCAAACCTTTACACACAATCTTCATTAAAAGATTAAAATAAAAGTGTTTTTAAAAAAATGATCCTGAAGTGATCCTGTCATGAAATTCTCGATACTCACCCATTTTGGGGATGATTTTGTCAGTAGCACCTTTATAAAAGCACATATAGATGACAATCCCATCACGAATCTGTAAAGAAGATGACATCACCACATGACATCATCAGCCACTTTAATATATATAGGGATTTATACAAGTTTAATATGCAACACTTGACAAAACAAAGAAAAATAAGAAAAACTACCTCGACCCATTCAGAGTCTGCATCGGCGGTCTGGGGCTTGACCTGCAGTAAGGCATGCGTGCACTGCTGAACCACAGTCCTGGCACTCAAGCCGCTGTTTCTCTGCTCCACTGCTGAAGCCTCTAGCAGCTGACAAGAACCAATGGCACTACCCGAAAAAAAAGTATAGCACAGCAGATTAGTGGTAGGATCTTTTTGCCTAGAACTAAGTATGTAAAACTGTATACTAAGCAGAAACACAGCTATTCAGAAGACGAATTATGTTCCGTGCTCCCAGAACTGATGAAACATTTTTATTCATCTTTATATGAATACACTCTATCTAATAAATCACTCTGCGTGTCACCTAAAAAGGTGAGTGACAAAAAACTGGCTTGCTCTTTAATGAAATACACCAGTATGTGCTTGGTGAAAATTCCATTCCAAAACTATGGCAATTAACGTAGTTGGTTTCACATAAAACAAATCTCTCCCTCTCTCAATTAAGTGAGAAATCATGCTTCAAAAACAAAGATTGCATCACATACAGTTTAAGATTTGAACCCTATACAGGTAGGCCCCGACTTACAAACGAGTTCCGTTCTGGGAGCATGTTCATAAGTCGGATTTGTTCCTAAATCTGACAAAGTGAGTCTTATATGCCTTTGACATGAATATACACAATGTATAACATACCAATCCACTTGACTAAATCTCTGTCCCCTTTCCCCACACTGCCATCATGTGGACAAAAACCTTGACCGTGCCTAAGGAACTGAATCTTTCACGTCAAATGTTGTCTCTGCACCTTTAAATCCTGAGGGGAATCCCGGACATCCTCGGAGTGTTGAAGACACTGAAAATATTCTATATAATTGTAAATATTGGTATCTTGTGCACTGCTGTGTCTATTTTTTGTACACTAAACGTGAGCTACTTCCATGATTGAACCAAAAGTAGAACTGTGGTCCTTTCGTATCTGTGAAAATTTGTAACTCGAATGACGGCAGAAAAGACTTCCTGTAGCGTTCTTTGTCACAGTGGAGCTGAAGCATTCTCTTACTGAAAGTGCTCCGTGGTTTATCCAGTATGTTGTGGAGGGGATGTGAGGTGTTCTCCATGATGGTCAACAGTGTAACATCCTTCTCTCCACTAACAACTCCAAAGACTCCAGGGGAGTGCGCGATATTGAGCTCGCCTTTTTGTTGAGTTTGTTGAGTTATTAGAGTCACTGCTTCTGATGGTGCTGTCTTTTTGCACTTGTCATATTTGTCATATTGCACAACAGACTGATAAAAGAGCTGCAACATTTTGCTGAAGACATTAAAGCAGAGGCTGTGTTGTATTTTCAGTCCAACTCTGTTGTCAATGGGAACTCCAAGGTGGAGTGGATGGATGGATGAATGGATGGATGGATGGATGGATGGATGGATGGATGAATGGATGGATGGATGGATAATCTATTGTTGCCAAAGAAAATTTCAAACATGCAGTAGAAAGGATAGTAACACAATAGACATGTATTTACAAAGGTGCTGAAGATTTTCTTATGTCAGAATATTTAAAGGACAGCTTAACCTTTGTATTATCTGCCTTACTGCCATAACTATTCTCAGAGAGAGAAAATGTAAATCAAAACTTCTTTGAATCATAAATTCAACTGCAACATTACTACAATAATGTTTACAAATAATAACTGTTACGCATAGTAATGGATCAAATGATTTCTGTTTTTCTACATTGATAAGGACGCATGTCAAACATACTGCAGTAAATGAGAGATATTTCTAGTACAATAGTGTACCTTGCTACTGAGTCAGGCAGTCCGAGAACTCTTCCCTCGCGGGCAGCGACAGTGCTGTGAGGTTGAGTTGGCGTGAGGATCTCAGGCGTTGTGATGATCAGACAATGCGGGATCGCCAACTCCTTGACTGACAGGCAAAGGTCATTTTCAGCTGGCACAAGTCCATTTATCTGTGCTGGACTAGATAAAAGTAAAAATCTTGGAGGGAGGACAGGAAATAATAAAGCAGCATCATGTCCTCATGAAACACTTTTATTATAATAAAAAAAAAAAATTTAATAATAATAATAATAATAATAATTCGTTCATTGTCTATATGCTTCTATACGTGAGGGGAGTTTGGAGGCTATCTCCAAGATTCTTTGGGCACAAGGCAGGGTACACCTTGGACAGGGTCCCAATCGATCACAGGGCACACACACACACACACTATGGGCAATTTGGGAACGCGAATTAGTCTATTGTGCATGTTTTTAGACTTTGGGCACAAAGAGAACATGCAAACTCCATGCACACAGACCCGAGGGGGGGAATCGTACCCTCAACCCTGGAGGTGTGAAGCTAACCACTATGCTGCTGTGCTACCTTAATAATAATAATAATAATAATAATGTTTAATTAATTGACTTACATTTACTCAAAAACTTGAATAAATGTAAGTCAATAGATAAAACATTATTACTATTATTATTATTATTTAATTATTATTATTATTATTATTAAGGTGGCATGGTGGCATAGTGGTAATACCAGAAAGTGAGGACAAAACAATATACTGTATGTACAGAAATAAAATAATATTGCCTAATTGATAAAGAGATGGAATATCTATGGAAAAGCATCTAAAGCTATGAAGCTATAATGTATATTGTGTGGCAATTAGACGCACAACCTTAATTAATGTAAGTGTAGAAGCCACTGTCATAACACTGTGAGCTTACGTAAGTTTATAATGTGAAGTCAATTCAGAACTTTCACAAAAATTTCAATTGCTAATTTGACCTGAACAATTTGAAGCTTATAACCACCAACATGACATGGAAACATGGTTAATAGATTCAATGCATGTTCTAGTGTTTCTACTGCAGTATGTTACACCTAATTATAAGCCACGATCAGCAAGTTTTCAGCAAGGCACTTAATATTCGTGTACCAATTGGACACACTTTGTATAGTACATAAATATATACTGAAGGCTACCTGTCCTGATCCAGCATGTCCTCTAAAGGCTCAGGACTGACACAGGACTTCCCACTATGATCTTCCGCAGAGCTCGAACACTGGTGGCAGCGCTGGATCCACAGAGCCACGTCTGCCCTTATCGAGCCCCAGAAGAAGTGTTGAGAAATGAGCTTCAAACACTTCTCCAGCTCCAGGTGGTTCGTGTCGTTGTGATAAATGGTGAGGGTTGAGTGCACCTCTTCTCTACTCCTCACCACCCTGCGCCTCCCATGCTTCTGTGTGCCTCTGCCAGACAAGTAGAAAAGGAAGCCACCTGAAATGGACAGAAGTGATCTATTAGGATTGCAGTAAAATGTATGAATGTATGAAATGTAAAAGCAGTACAACAGAATATCAATTTCAAGAAGTTTGTATTAGAACCTGAGGTTCCATTCATTTTAATCAGAATGGCATGATAATTCATTTTTGAAACATAGCGTAATCCAATTCTATCAAACAATGTTATAGAAGTAATAATGATCGATCAAGCATTTAATGAATCCTTTACTTAAATGTTTTTCAATCATTTTTATAAACATGTAGTTTTATGTTAGCATTCAAATTTAAGAGAGCTCAATATCTTTTTTTTCTCCAAATGTCACTTATCCATCCCTCTGTGGAGGCCAATGGTGATTACCATTGTATTTATTTCCATTTTACAACCGTGGTAGGACCTCCGGTTAACATTCACATGCACATTCACAAACTTAGCGCCAGTTAGCCTAATCAGTCTTTGGACTGTGGGAGGGAACCGGAGCACCCAGAGGAAACCCATCAAGCACTGGGGGGGTTTGGGGATGGGGGTGGACATGCAAACTCCAATACACAGACCCCAAGACGGGAATCGAATCCAGACTCTTAAGGCGACAGCGCTAACCGCTAAGCCACCGTGCTGTCAAAGGTCACTTTACCCGCCTAAATATCAAGTAAACATCTTTTAAGATCACAAATTCCTCACCATGTATAGCAAATCTTGAGCAGAGTCTCCTGAAGGTGTTTTTCTCCACAGAAGTGAGGCCGGGTGGATAGCCTTTACCTTTCAAATATTTCTCAACTGCATCATATTTCGAGAAAAAAGCATGCTGGGTACTCGAGCCATCCGCTGCCTCTGAAGAACCGCTCCTGTCAGCCATACCTTGAGAAGTGTCTTCCTTATCCTGTAAAAAGAAACAAATTCTGCACAATCAACTCCAAAAAACAGTTTGCTATAAAGGAGATGACCATGGTTCGATCACAGCTGAACATAACATAAATTTGATAGGATTTACGTGGCTCTGACCAATTTTGGAATCAAGTCTAAATCATGTGTGGCATATAAAAGCCTTTCACTTACTGCAGTTACTGCAGGGCTGACATGTCTGAAAATCTAATCAGACATCATATTGTGTAAGCAGAGTCATAATCTGATACATACATTAACCCCTAGTAAAATGCAATGAATTGAATTTATAAATATATTGAACTTTGTCTAGTTATGTATAACATTGCACAGTGGTGCATTGGGTACCAAATGGAATGATCGTGTTCAAGAACTGAATTTTTGTTGCTAGGGTGATCAAATTGGATGTCAAAATGGAGTCTTCATACCATTGCCAAGGGCTACCTGGTTACATCTTGGGCTATGGTGAGGAATTTGTGATCTTAATAGATGTTTACTTGATATTTAGGCAGGTAAGTGACCTTTGACAGCACGGTGGCTTAGCGGTTAGCGCTGTCACCTTAAGAGTCCGGATTCGATTCCCTGTGTGTTGGAGTTTGCATGTTCACCCCCATCCCCAAACCCCCCCGTGCTTGATGGGTTTCCTCTGGGTGCTCCGGTTCCCTCCCGCCTGGCATCAGTATGCGCCCAAGATATATATAAATCGGTCAACGTCAATACGTTGTTGTCCAACATGCACAGGTGTACAGGCATATTCGTGCATATGTATCCGACCAGCATGATCTTGATCTTAATGGTGTTGATCCTTAAGCCAATCTTCAAGGCTTCGTGCTCGAGGGCTGTCCTTGAGTTTGGGGATTTTTCCATGTAAGGCCATGTTTTTCACAAATGCGAGATCGGCAAGTCAGTGTTTTTCTCCCCACAGCAGGCCACGGCCTTGCTCATCCAGGTCCCGTCGCATAAAGTCTAACGCAAATAAGAAAAGGAAATGGCAATAGGGCACATCCTTGTTGACACAGCAGCCTGAGTTCAACGAATCAGACTGGGAAGCCATAGGCACAAGCAATATTCCACAGGGTATCCTGATGATTGCTGTTGAACCTGTCACAAGCTTGGCCTGATGTTTGGGGACTGGGATGTTTGAATTTGACCCGTTTCACAGAAGTTGTAGGGCTTTACACATGAGCAACTCAAACCAACAACATCAATGACCAATGACACATCTTACAGTAGGTGTGGCTAATAATCTGTGTGTTAACAATACTTTCTTCCAACTCAAAAACATACACAAGGCGCCTTGTGTAAAAGACGAAGGTGACAACTACAAGGCCAAGCCTTGACAGAGGCTGAGCAATGCAGATGAAAGATAGCATGATGTTAACCAACAGGTGAACTTATGTTCCAGACAAAACAAGAGCAAATGGATCAAATGCAAGAGAGATGAAGCCCAAGAAGCCACAAAGTGAAACAACACCTAGATGCTTTATCGAAGCATGCTCAAACTGATTAGATCGACAAGTAGCCAAGACATGCCCATTAGGGACAAAAACACGAACTCAAAGAACAAGAAAGATACTGGTTTGAGCTTTTCAAAGAGACGTTGAATCAACCAAAGCTGACAACCACGACGTTTCCTCCTGACGTCCTCTCCCAGACAGAAGACCTTCCTCTAGATGTTGGCCTCATACAAACAGAGGAGATAACAGCAGCAATCAAGCCCATGAAGAATGGCTGAATACTGTAAGGACAGATATGGCTTGGTGTCAGGGCATTGTCACCCAGCTTCCAAATAGAGGAACCTGGCTGACAGTAACAACTGGTGTGGGATTACGCTGCTCTCAGTCCTGAAGCAAAGTTTTCAGTGCTATCATGCTCAAGAGTGCCTCTTAATTAAGTTAATCGATTTCAAAAAAGCATTCAGCATCAGTGAGTATATCATCTAATCTTTTGAAGTGTTGTGAAGTCTGAGCAGTCATCATTTATCTCCAAGACTTCTTTCATCATACAGTTTAAGCCTCGTTCAAGAAAGATAAGTGGTAAAACACATGAAACATACAGAGTAGTGTAAATTACCTGTGAGGTGCAGAGGAGTAGGGTGGGGACTGCATGAGGCTTGAGATGAACAGATCCTCCTGAATGCTCAAAGCAGTCCTCTGTGAAGTGAGTGGAACACACGACAGACCGGGGCCGGGGGCGCCAATTCATCCTGCGCAGGCTTCTGATCCACTGGTTAAGACGCTCAGGATCATCAAATGGAAACCTGCAGATATACAGCCCTGGTTTAAATGCAGAGTAACGTGCATGACATAAACGTGATGTAAGAGTTTCTTAAGGAGAAAGTACTTAAGGAAAGAAGAAATAGCTCCCACAGCACTGCTCTGACGTCTGGCCCAGTTTCATAAAACGTTCAGCTAAAGTCTCCAAGGAGTCATGCATGGTTTTTAGCTTCTAGTTGAGATTTTAATTATGCTTTTCGATTACAGCGGTAGATAGAGTGCAGGTTTGCTTGCTTCCTTGATTTCCAGTCACTGCTGTATTATATTATTTCCATTTTTAATACCTGATTTAATAGTGATAGCTAAAATTTGTGATTTTTTTTCAAAGCCCACACCCTTATTAATGCTTTTCCCAACATCTTTGGTAGTTCTAAGGTCTTTGTGACATGAACTATTTATTTAAGTATGTTAGAAAACAAACACTGGGGACTATCAGTAACAAATGGACTGTATTTATACAAAAATTACACTGTTTAGCAGTTTCACAGCAATGAGGGGGAATACTTACGTATGCAATCATAACTTTTTGCATTCTTTTTATAAACTAAAAATCCAACTACCTTCATTTCATCCTAATTCCTTAAATACAGTCAGGTCCATACATTTTTGGTGATACAAAGATAAAGGTGTTTTTTCTTGCATTTGGACGACCACACTGAATATGAAAGGAAACATTCAAGATGTGAGCAAAGTTTTTCAGCTTTAATTCAAAAGGTTTGACCAAAGTGTGGCATTAACCATTCAGAAATTAGAGCCATTTCCATACACACATTCTGGAGGCTCATTATGGAACAAAGTAACAAAATTACAACATAAAGATTATTTTTCATACTTAAAAAGCCAAAAACTGCCTACAAAAGTGTAGAACCCATGGACTTGGCCAAAAGCTGTGGTGCCTTCAGCTGTTGCTAGTTTGTGGGTCTTTCTGCCTTCAGAAGTGAAAAGCATGACCTGATCAGTGAAGAATATCTAACTACTTTGCCTTGGGTAGCTTTCACTGTATGTTTTGGGTCATTAACTATCATGCAATATGAAGCAACATCCTATCAGTTTTGCAGCATTTGGATGAATCTGAGCAGAGAGTAGAGCCATATACCCTGCAAAATTCATCCTGCTACTTTTATCATCAATCAGATCATCAATAAACATCAGTAACCCAGTTCCACTGACAGCCATACACATTTATGCCATTCCACTGCCTCCACTATGTTTGACAGATGATGCAGTATTTACTTTTCTATACCCATCAATTCTGGTAGAAGGTACTGTAGTTTTGGTTTATTAGTCCAAATAACCTGGCAAGGTTTAATCTGGCCTTTTTTATCTTGAGTGGTTTGCACCTTGTTTTGAAGTGTCTGTATTTACTTCATGAAGCCGTCTCTTAATTACAGACATTGCCAATGACACATTACCTCCTGAAGAAGCTAAATGTTGTAAAATGGTTCTTCTTCACTTTAGTAGCCTTACGTGGCCAGTCCCAATGTTTTTGCCCTCTCTCCGTTGGGTTTATTTATTTATTTTTATCCTAATAAAAATAACTCTCACTTGCATAGACACCTTTTTGGACCTCATGTTGAGAGTTTGAGTGAATGAACAGCTACCAAAGGCAAATCTAACACCCAGATCCAGGCCTTTTATCAGTAGTTCCTGAATGGTTAATGCCACGCTTTTTGTCAAACCCCTTGAACGTCCTGACTTCTCTCAATTCTTCCATGTTTCATTTCAAATTCAATGTAATAGACCAAATGCCCAAAAAATGCCTTATCTTTCTTCCAAAATGTATGGGCTTGGCTATATAACCCGAATTATGTTCAATCAGTTCTAGGATGTAACACACAAAAAATTTGGTTGGATAATTACGCAAGACATTGTATGCTTCTTTCTAAATTATTATTATTTGATTAAACAGCCACCAGTAGTATAATGTGAATCTTCAGCTTACTATTCATTCTCAATTAAAAAAAAAAAGATTTTTACATTTATAATAAAGTTAAACCAGTCGATCGACCAGTGACCAGAACTGGCTGGTTTTCAGACCGTGTTAGAAGTTAGAAGGCGCGCACTGCCGCAGGCTGGCAGCCACTCAACCCGTGCACTCACTGTCAAGTTGAGTTTTGAGACTTTGGAAGCATTTGAGGTGGTAAAACATTGCTATTTCTTTATAATCCTACAGGTGGCGCACTCTGAACTTCTTACATATTTTCATCCTGTGTGGTAGGAGTGAATAATTTGCTAAGTTTGTTTAGAAATAATACTTATGGTGGATGGCAGAGATACATGCTGCTCAGTAGAAATGTAGTTTTTTGCTTAATATAATTTTAAGTTAAAAGTTAAACTCTTGTGTTTGTAGTGTGGCAAAATCAGGGAAAATGTAATATGGAATTCGGATATTTATAAAACGATGATACTTATAGAATCGCAATTTTAATCGAATCGGCACCTAGGCATCGTGATGACATCGTATCAGGTGGTGACTGGTGATTCCCATCCCCACATTTCATTCAGGAACTACATTGAAACTAACAGGAAAGTTAGATGCAACTATGAGAGTAAGGAATGTGAGTCAGGACATCATCAAAACATCATCAAAAAATCCATGGCTTGAATAAAGTTCATGTTGCAACTGTGATACACATAATCTAATGGAATGACTTTTTCCAAGCTAAAATATAATATTCCAAATTGTAAAGTTAAAACTTCTGCTCACCGATGAAATGTCAGACCCAGTGTCCTCTCCAAAGGTCCATTGTAGTTATTGCAGCTATAAACGGAACACCGATATTTTTGGGTTGATTCATCCATCTTCATGCAAAACTGGCAGTTACCGATCCACTCCTCAATGTCCCTGGTCATAGTGCCCCAGTAATAAAGATCAGATATGGAGCTCAGACATCTGCTCATACCGAAGTGTCCTCGTTTGTCATGGTGATCCTTAAGCACCTCGACGACCTCCTCTCTGTTCCGGAGAACCTTTCTGCGTTTGGAGCCATGGCGATAGTACAGGATCCCATCTTAAAATAAAAAAAAATTTAAAACTATGTTGAAAGCTGACCACTAATAAGTCGACATATTAACAATATTTTGAAATAAATGAGTGTGTAAACATAAATGTTAGTCAAATTATCAACGTTTACAGCATTTGACAGTCGCCCTTATCCAGATCGACTTACATATTACATCTGAGCAGCTTAGGGTTGCTCAAGAACCCAACAGCAGCAACTTGATGGTGCTGGGGTTTGAACCTGGGACCTTGCAAACAGCAGTCCAACACCTTAACCACTACGCTACCCCTGCCCAGATTGTAAATACTTGTCAGATTTACAAATGTTTCAGTAACTCATTTTCTTTGTGTCTACATGCATATGGTAATAAATAGCCCCAAAGTTATGGAATAGTCTTCCAAATAGTGTTCGGGACTCAGACACAGTCTCAGTGTTTAAGTCCAGGCTAA
>JAQMYJ010000005.1:20142083-20153519 GCA_030014305.1 Clarias laeviceps
TCTGACCATTTTGATTCATACACATTCACATTCCATACAAACTTAATTAATTCTTTTGATTGTGTAAAGCTGCTTTGGCACAATGCCAATTGTTAAAAGTGCTATACAAATAAAATTGAATTGAATAAATGAATTTTTTAAAATAATTTTAAAAAACAGCTGATTTTCAAATAGTGACAACCAAAAACCTCCATAAAAGGAAAGGCTCAGGGAGAGCTGAAAAATAAAATAAAATAAAGATGACTAATGGTGAAGGAACACCTCGTAAGTGTGACTAAGTGTACTAGCAAATCATCTCTGAATGCAACTCAGCCTCTGCAGAACATTAGCTACTATAACACTTCCCCTTTTATTGTAGTGCTATGCAAGCAATGGCAGATACGTGGAGGTATTTTTCATGTTTTACACTGATTATTTAGTCACACTGCTTTAAACTAAGCAAACAAGACGAAACAAGACATCCTAACGAGAGAGCTTACCTTGAAGACAAAAGCGTTTGGCACACCTTCTGACCATGTACCTAGTGCAGTAAGGTGTACTGCTATACACTCCTGTGCGCAGGTACTTCTCCAACGCGTCATATCGTCTGAAATAAGGTTCGGACTTGGAGCTCAGGAGACTGACTTGACTCTTCACTTCGGTCCTCTTCGCGCTGGTCTGGATGGAGGAATTTTTGGAATAAGGATGCTCCACATGGACCCCTTCTTCATCTACAGAGTGATTCTCATCATCCCTGGATTCCATGCCGAGGGCATCCCAGGGTTCATTGTTGCACTTTTTCAATAATAAAGCAAAAAAGCAGACCATTTCACTTAATCAATGCGGGTGAATATTCATCTTACATTAAAATAAAGTTATTGCGTTATATAGCTCATTAAATGAGCATATCATATACCTCCTGTGGAAACACGAATGTTTCAATGGTGGGCACGGCATCAGGTTTAAGGCAGACAACATCTCTGCTTCGGTCGAAGCAATCCTCGGCGAAGTGTCTGGAGCAGATAGCTGACCTGCTGTGCAGAGACCAGCGGTCTCTCTGACAGAACTTAATCCAACAGCTTAGCCTGTCTGCATCACTGAAAGGGAACCTGTTGGCAAATTAAAATTTTAAAGCAAAAGTGCTTTAAATCGACACCCAAATTCTTATATATCTGCTGTGACTTGTATATATACTTGTGAAACGTGATGCCTTCTTTATTATCAGCCAGTCCAGAGCTCTCGCACCCTGGGACGATGCACTGCGAGCACGTGACCGGATTGGACGGATGCGAGCAATCTTTACAATTGTCTATCCAGTCACCGATGTCTTTGGTTATTGAGCGCCAATAATACAGGTCTGAGACGGCCTTCAGGCACCGAGAGCGTCCGGCGTGCTTGCGGTTGTTGTGATGCTCCACCAGCACTGCTCTCACTTCCTCTTCATTGCGGAGCACCTTACGCTGGCGCTTGCCATCTACGTACCAAAGTGCACCATCTAAAAACGAATACAGTAAAGATTTTGCATGTTGCAGTTCAAAAAAGAAAGACGTGTTACAAGTATGCACTCTGAAACATGGTTACTTACCTCCATATTGAAACTTTTTACTGCTTCTTCTTATTACACCTTTTGAAGTTTTATCATGTTTGCTGTATGTCCCAAATCGAAGATACTTCTCTACTTCATCAAAGCGCTGAAAACTCATCCTTTTGTCCAAAAGAAAAAGATATTCAAACCATTTCAAGTGGTATAAATAAGCACACAAAGCATTATTTCAAAACACATTTGGACTCAAATCTATCATCGGCTTTGACAAAAGATCTCATTTCTTATACCAGCACAATATTCGGCATACAGTGCATGAACATCGGTGCCCTTTTCGTCTTCACCATCAGATTCAGGTCAGTCAGGAAAAAGTATTTGCCCTCATCTATTTTTTTTCTTTCCTCTATCTTTGCATATTTATCGCACTATGGTTTCAGATCCTCATTAAAAAATATGTATACAAGACAAGAAGAACGGAAGGAAACACAATGCACAATTTTCAAACGATCCTTTCATTCATCGAAGGAAAAGCTTATGCAACACGTTCTATGTGGAAAGTTATCACTCCCTAAGCTTAATAACTGGTTGTGCCATCTTTAGCAGCAATGCCTACAACCCAACGCCTCACATGACCAGAGATCAGTCTTGAATGAAGAATTTACTTTTTCACATAGTATCACATTATGTTTATTGTTTATCTACAGTCATGTGTAAAAACATCATAAAAATCATCAGATCCTAGTGGGGCAGCATGGTGGCTTAGTGGTCAGCACAGTCGCCTTCAGGGTCCGGGTTCGATACCCACCTCAGGGTGTGTGTGCATGGAGTTTGCCTCGAGCCCTAAGTCTTCTGGGATAGATTCCAGGCCCCCTGCGACCCTGTATACAGCATAAACCGGTATAGATGATGAGTTATTGAGTGATTATAGTGGGTCTTGGTATATACGTACCATAATTTATTTAACAAAAATAAAGACATGAAGAAAAAAAATATTTAGTTTAAGTGCTCAATATTTAAGTAGCCACCTGATTCAATACCTTGTAGATAGTCCTAACTTAAAGTATTCCTTTCCTGTACGACTGTATCTGTCTCACACATCGTTTAGACCCATTCTACTTTACAACATTGCTATAGTTCATTGAGGTTTTTTTCTTTTGGAATTTGCATATGCACAGCTCTCTTAAAATCCTGCCACAGCATTTCCACTGGTTTGAGGTCTGGACTTTGACTAGGTCATTCTAAATGTTTGTTTCATTTTTCAGCCATTCTGATTTAGATTTACTGGTGTGCTTCGGATCGTCATGTCGCACGACCCAATCTCAACCACGTTTTAGCTGTCAGACTGATGGTCTCTCAATTCTGTGCCAATAGTTTGGGGAAGAACCATACATATATTGGTGTGATAGTCAATGTTCACATACTTTTGGCCACACAGTGTATTTGGTATCAAAAGTAAAACATATGACTAATGTGCCCTACATGGACTTTGTGTGCATGCACTATATGAAGAGATCTTATTAAAATATCTTATTGAGTTGTATAAAATTTTTAGTATTTAAAAATATCAGTGGATTAAAGGTGACTTTCAGTTCACAGCTGTTACATATGGGCTTTATTAACTTACAGAAGTAATGCATAGAGTAAATAAACTTATTCTGATTAAGAAAAATGTTTTGTTAAGTAGTGATGAAGGGTTTTTATTTTTTTTATTCTTTTTCCCTCTGCAGCGAACACACACTCACTTTACCTCAATACTGCACCAGCGATCACATACTGTACATACCTCTCGCAGCACGCGCACTGAGGTCCGAGTCGGTATTTATATCCTAAACTCCGGAGCGCGAGTAAACACACTGACAGGCGCCACTTCCGAAGGGAACGCGATTTTACAGTGCATCTGCTTGGGCGAAGAAAGCTTCACAAATTCCTCATTTTTAAAAATGTAATTACATTTTTGAAAATTATTTTAGGTATTTTACAAACACCCGATAATTATATTAGATGTTTGTCGAGCTGGAATGTTTTGCAAAGCAGGAAAGTATCTACGCACTATCTTAAAGTGTGCATTAAGAAAAATCGACGGCGGGATTTTCCGGAGCATGAGGCCTGTGACGTCACGTCCTGTTCCGGAACGTCAATATAAGAGCCATGTTGTACATAGCCCGTCCCTTACAGCATTACATACAATGCTGTGAAAATGTATTTTCCCCTTCCCTGATTTTTTTTTTTTGTTTTGTAGTTTTTTTGGCATATTTGTCACACCTAAATGATTCAAATCATCAAACTAATTATTACTAATATTACACAAAGATAACCCGAACATACAAATTTATTAAGGGAAAAAGCTGTCCAAACCTACCTGGACTTATTTGAAAATGTAATTTCTCCATAAACCTAATAACTGATTATGCCACCCTTGCCAGGAACACCTGCAATCAA
This sequence comes from Clarias laeviceps, assembly GCA_030014305.1. Taxonomy (NCBI): domain Eukaryota; kingdom Metazoa; phylum Chordata; class Actinopteri; order Siluriformes; family Clariidae; genus Clarias; species Clarias laeviceps. The sequence continues at coordinate 20,146,045 of JAQMYJ010000005.1, forward strand.
GCATTTTTATCCTTCTCTTCTTTTTAGAATAGTTTTAATTCCACAACATTGGAGGGTTTTGCCTGTTTAAGCATCTCGGTCGGATTCAGACATTGACTAGGCCACTACATGTTTTTTTTTTTTTTTTTGTTTTTTTTGAGCCATTTATAGGTGGACTTGGTGGTATGTTTCGGATCCCTGACCCAAGTGTGCTTGAGCTTAAGGTCACAAACTAATGACTGGAAATTCTCCTTTAGGATTTTCTGGCAGAACGCAGAATTCATGGTTCAATCAATTATGGCAAGTCATCCAGGTCCTGGAGGTAGACATCACACTACCACCACCATGTTTAATTGTTGATATGATGTTCTTTTCATGAAATGCTGTATTCGTTTTTACCCAGATGTAGCGGCACTCACACCCTTCAAAAGGTTCAACTTTTGTCTCATCAGTCCACAGAATATTTGCCCAAAAGCTTGGGAGATAATCAAGATGTTTTTTGGCAAATGTGAGATGAGCGTTAGTGTTTCTTTAGTTCAGCTGTGCCTTTTGCCTTGGAACTCCTCCATGGATGCCATTTTTGCCCAGTCTTTTTCTTAGTGTTAAATCATGAACACTGACCTTAACTGAGGTAACTGTAGTTCATTAGATGTTGTTCTCCTGGGAAGGTTCACCACTGTTTCACATGTTCTTAATTTGTGGATAATGGCTCTCACCGGCTCCATAAGTCTAAAATTTTTTCCACTGTTATTACTTTAGAACAAAGCCACTATTATTGTTTTTCTCTGACCAAAAAGATTAATAAAATATTCTGCAACAGCAAGAAACACCGGGGCCCGGGTTCGATTCCCGGCCAGGAGTTTGCATGTTCTCCACGTGCTACGTGGGTTTCCTCCAGTTACTCTGGTTTCCTCCCACAGTACAAAGACATGCAGATGCAGCCCCCGCGACCATGAATACAGAATAAAGCGGTATAGACGATGAGTGAGTGAGTGATAATATAATATAAAAATAAATATAAAGAAAAAAAAAGAAAGAAAGTAAGAAAGAAAGAAATATTCTGTTAATTAGCTTATTAAGGGAAGGGGGTTCTCCCTAACCGGGATTGAATCCAAACTAATCCAAACCCTTAAATAAAGTACAGCATCATACTAATATCCAAAACACCACAGTGGCTCAGAGTTTAGCACCTCTAAAGTTTGCCGTTCGAATCTCACCTCTGGTCTGTTTGCATGGAGTTTGCATGTTCACTCCATGCTTTGTAGGTTTCTTCCAGTTCCCAAACCCCCTGTATGATTAGGTACCAGAGGGTGTGCACCTTTACCCTACAGTGGGCTGGCACTCCATTGTGGCTGTATTCTGCCTCCTGCCCCAAGCTCCCTGGGATAGGTGGTATGGAAAAATTAATGAATGACTTAATTAATATATGATTCCCAAGAATGTTTCCATGAATGTGACAGTGACACATGTATTTGTCATGTGATATGAGAGAAGAGTTGACATCCAATTGGGAAATCTCTTGTGAAGGCGTAAAACTGATTGACATTTCTGGAAGACTTCGGTGCAGTACAGTGATGAGACTCTAAGCCGTAGTAAAACGTTTGAATGGTCCAAATGTTTTAAAGAAGCCTGACGATACTGGCCAAGGTATCATCATGAACAATACTGGAGATTATAAAACTATGAAATAACACATATGGAATTAGGTAATTACAGAAAAAAGTAAGAACAACAACAACAGTCTGTTGTTATTTTAGGGCACGAAGGTCAGTTGTTCTTCAATAGTTCTCGCAAGAACAGTATTGTCAAGTGCATTTGCAAAACCAATCAAGCACCATGATGAAACTGGCTCTCATGGACACCCTCCGAGGAAAGCAAGATCAAAACTTACCTCTGGTGCAGAGGAGGAGTTCATTTAGAGTTACCAGTCTCAAAAATCACCAATTAGCAAACAGCTCCTCAAATGAAGGCTTTGTAGCTAACACTTATCAGTATCAACAGTTCAGAGGAGATTATTGCATATTTACAGTGTAGAAAGAAATCAGTAAGGCCATGGAATTAGAAAGTGTGTCCAAACTTTTGATTGGTAATGTAGCTCCGAGCCCACTGCAGTCGTTCCCGTAAGCATTCAGCGAGTTGAAAATTGACAGATAACTTGCAGAGGAAACATCTGTCAGGAGCGATCTGTACATATAATCATTTACAAACAACACTTGCACATTATAGGAACTTAACTAGGAGTTGTTGCCACATCGCCCATACAGTCCTGACCTCATTCCAAGCCATTTCCATGTGTTTGGGCCATTAAAGGAGTTCCTGGGAGGCCAGCGTTTCAGACATGAAGGAGACAGTCTGATCATGGCTCTGGCGTACTGAGAAAACTTTATACCTTGATGGTATCCAAGCACTAGTGAAACAGTGTAAGTGCATTAGTGCATTAGTGTAACAAGGGATTAAATAGAGAGATCAGGGTAGTTTTTACTCTTTTAACCGTGTTCTCTTATTCTGCACAATGAAAAGTCTCAGTTTGACTTGGAATGTCCCTTATACTATGTGATTTCCTCACTGAAGATCAGCAACATTCTGCTGTAACGCATTGGCCTACAGACATAACTAGGGTCCAGGGTAGAAGTTCCTGCATGAATGCTTTAAAATCTCACTCCTGGCTTCTCTCTAAGGAATTCTGTCTAATCATGCCCATTCCTTAAAGTAGTTACTTTAGTGGTAGTAACTAGAACATGGGCTTAAAGACTTTTTTTGTTGTTGCTGGGGCTTCAGTTTTGATGCTCACCTTTAGTCCAAGGCTTGATTAGGGGCCCTGTACTGATTTTCACCTCTTCTCCCGGTGCCTGTGTGGATTTATTCTATGTGTCTGTTATACTCTATAGCAAGATGGCAAAAATGTCCTAGACATAGACGCCCCAGTTCTAGCTCCTCGTCTATCCGGAATACTGATGAATTTAAAGTAGTTATTGGAAGATTTATTATTATATAAATGCCATTTTGACAACCATTCAAAAATAAATGTACCCCTTTATTTAAAGTGGTGCTCGGAAATGATGAAGTGTACTACAGAACCATTTCTGATTATTATTTATGCTTGTGAATCAAATTTTGATGTATGATCTTTCAATCACTCTCGGTTTCAATATACATTTACATTTAAGCATTCGGCAGACGCTCTTATCCAGAGAGACTGACAAAAGTGCTTTGAAGTTTCCGTCATTAAATAGATCCTTACACTGGGTTACTAACCAAGTACCACCTTTTTTTTTAGGGTGGGGTTGGGGGGGTAACCCAAATATTAAAGAAAAAGGTCTTTAGTTGTCGTTTAAAAACTGCCAGAGACTCAGCTGTACGGACATCTAGATCAAATTAATTTCACCACCCAGGTGCCAGAACAAAAAACAAAAAACAGTCTAGATGCATGTCTTCCTCTGTGAAGAAGTGAGATGATGGGACCAGCCGAGCAGTGCTGGAGGATTGGAGAGAACGTGGTATATTAGCATACACTAATCCAGGTAAGGGTGGCAATGGATCCGGAGTCATACACTGGGGATGGGTTGGGGATACGTCCAGATGGGACAGCAGTCCATACTAGGGAATTTAATTATGCATGTATCCTAACTGGGCAAGAATCACACATACAGTAGGTCCCCTACATCCGAACATTCGTGTTACGAACTTTCAAAGATACAAACGTGCTTGCGCATGTTTAATCGAGGTTAGATCACACTTCCGGCGTGCATTGGTCAAGTGGGTGTGGTGTACATTCTAGGATGTCTGAAAGCAAGCATTAAAGCAGCGGTGATGGAGCTGGTACTGCTAAGAAGCGCCAAGCAATAACATTGGACAGAAAAGTGAAAATAATTGAGAGAATAGAGCGAGGTGAACAGATGGCAGACATTGTTCGTTCTTTTAACATGAATCGTTCAAACATCGGCACAATTCTAAACAACATAGCCAAGATCATGGAATGTGTTCGTTTTATACTGTGTATAGCCAATTGCATTAGTATCCTAGTACCTATACAATGTTTGTTGGACTTATGAACAAATTGGAGTTACGAATGAGCTCTTAGAACAGAACTCGTTCGTATTTTGGGGACTCATTGTACTGCCATTTTCATGTCTCAACAATTAGTCTTTATCAAGGTATAATATGAATAAATTATTTTAAAATATACAGAAATACAGCTTTCTTTTGGTATAACAAATATTTATTTATTAATGTACTGTACATCAGCTTCCTGATTCAAGAATAAACCACAGAGCTACGGAATGCTCAAGGCTCTGGTGTGCCAGTTCAATTGAATCAGATGACATGTCACAAAAAAACAACACATGAATCAGCAGCTATAGCAAATACAAATGATTTTCTGATTTATTACTGACAAACTTTGACAAAATTTTGCCACCCTTCAGTTTTGCACATTTTTGTCCTGCGGCAGCTCCTAAATTAAGTTCTCAAAACTCCATTAAATGAGTATATGGTCCATTGGTATCCAGTTTCAGAACTTGTCTGTTGCCGTAGGTCCCGTGTTTGACTTCTGTGCCAGCCTCGGCACATTTGGAGGCCGAACTCAGCTCCTTTTCACAGTGAGTGACAAAACTGGCATAGAGCCCCTGTCCATCCTGTTTACCAATGTTGTTGTGGTACTGCATGCACTTCCCCTTTGCCTTCCCTCCTAGTGTTGCTTGAGGTACAATCAGGACGCTGCCAGGCAGATCGACGACTGAAGTATGTTTTCCAGATTCATTCTCACACAACTTTACATTTAGTAGTGCGTTCACTGAAAAGAGCAGGAAAGGCCAGATTACATCAAGCATTTGTTTGTTTGTTTTTATAATAGATTTATTTTACAGTATAACTGTAAATTTAAGTGTTATCATTCAAATATAAGGTAACACAATACCCATTTTGGGGATCATATCTTCAGTAGCACCTTTGAAGAAGCAAATGTAGATGACCATTCCACGATTAATCTGCGCAAAGAACAGAAGATAAAAACTGCAGCTTGCCATATGTTTTTTTTTCTTTTCAGAAATTGCATCAATAACATGTCTTCCTTTATACATCAATAACAAAAATGTTAAAACTCACCAAAAAAATTGATTAAAAGGTTTAAGCTCTCTATCCAGTTGATATAATCATGCCATAAATCCCTGAGGCTGTTTCTTGATACACAATATAAAAAGCTTAAAGTTTGTGCACACCTGACCATCACATCCATGTGTGCTTTCTGAACATCCCATTCCAAATTTAGTGTTATAATAACCTCCACTCTTTTGGGAAGACTTTGTACTAGAACTTGGGGTGTGACTGGGGATTCGTGATCACTCAGCCACAAAAGCATGAGTGAGGTCATGCAATGATGCCAACAAAAATGGCTCAGGGCAAAGGCTATGTTCTAATCAGTTCCAAAAGATTGAATTGGGTTTCAGGCAACAGTACTCCTACAGAATATGAACACATCCTGCAATGTTCAAGTGTCCTCATACCATATAGTGCAAAGGCAAATTGAATACAAAGATGTGTCCAAACTTTTGACTGGTACTGTACATATTTATCTATCTCTCTTTTGCTATGAATATACTGTATATAAAGGTTTATCACTTTCCCTATTTAGAAGATATTAGAAAGGAACTGAAGGAACTGGATTTCTGTATGATGTTAGACTTGTTTTAGTAATACAATAAAACAAAATAATATTAAGCATACCAATAGACATTCTGGGCTCCTAACCTTGATGAAGAAAACCATTCAATTGCCACAATGGCCATTACTCAGGCATCCAGGGTCGAGGGTTTGATTCCCACCTCTGGGTCTGTGTGCATGTTCTCTCCATGCTTGGTGGGTTTCTCTGGGTACTCCGGTTTCCTCACCAAAGACATACAGATTAGGCTAACTGGCATTGCCAAAATGCCCATAATGTGTGTGTTTTTTTTGTGCGTGCCCTGCATTTGGCACCCTGCCCAAAGTCCCATGGATGAAGATGAATGAATGGACAAAATAAAGTTTTCTGTCAAATATTTCTTGTGACAACCTCACCATAAAGCATAAAATATATCATCATCTAAATAATGCATTTATATAATAATACAATTATTTTGCAGTTTGCAAATATATGCATATTTAATAGAGATGGAGGAAAAAAAAGATTAAAATATATTCTTTTGTGAGGCGATTCATATATCGCCACATTGGCTCCAAAATAGATTTTTACATTTATAATAGAGATGAATCGGTCGATCAGCCCATGATCAAAATTGACTGGTTTTCCAATAATAATTAAAGCAGAGGACAGAGATATTTGCTGCTCAGTTAGACATTAAACTCTGGTATTTGAAATTGGTTATTGTTATTTAATTGTTTAAATGCTGCCATTTTTTTAAGTGAGAAAACTAATGTCATAAGGACGGGCTACATATAATAAATCAAAATCAGGGGATAAATGTAATATAAAATCTGGACATTTATAAAATCGTGATACTTCGAATCGAATCGGCACAGAGGTATCATGATAATATCATATTGGGAAGTGACTGGTGATTCCCACTCACTCACTCATCGTCAATACCGCTTTATCCCGTATCCAGGTCTGTGGGGGGCCTGGAGCATATCCCAGGAGACTTAGGGCATGAGGTAGGTTACACCCTGGACTGGGTGACAATCCACTGCAGGGCAAACACACATACTGTGCACACACTTATTCACACACTGTGGGCAATATGGGAACACCAATTATCCTAATCTGCATGTCTTTGGACTGTGGCAAGCAGGAGGAGAACATGCAAACTCCATGCACACAGGTTTGTAAACTGGTTTGGAAAATTTCTCCCCTGGTGATTCCCATGCCTACTACAGTATTTAATGAGGTAAAAGTTTAAAAGTAATTATATCAGCAATCAACTGGTGAAGACTTATTGTGTCTTTTTTTTTTATTTACACTATTCAATTGTACAGTTGTGTTATGCGTTACATTTTCAGAGATTTTGAGAGAGAGAGATAAAGAGAGACAGACAGAGAGAAAGACCAATAGAGTGAGATTAATAGAGAGACAGAAAGAGATAAACATAGACGGACAGAAAGGGAGATAGACAGAGAGAGAGAGAGAGAGAGAGAAATACAGAGACAGACAGAGAGAGACAGACAGTAAGAGACAGAGACAAACCGACAGAGAGAAAGACAGAGAGAGAGAGAAAGACAGAGAGACAGATAGAAAGACAGAGAGACAGATAGAGAGACAGATAGAGAGAAAGATAGAGACAGAGAGGGACAGACAGACAGTGAAAGAGACTGAGGGACAAACAGGAAGAGATAGACAGAAAGAAACAGACAGAGAGACATAGGGAGAGACAGACAGACAAAGAGAGAGAGAGACAAAGACAGGGAGAGAGAGAGACAGACAGAGGGGGACAGACAGTGAAAGTGACAGAGGGACAAACAGGAAGAGAGAGAGAGAGAGAGACAGACAAAGACACACAGACAGAGAG
>JAQMYJ010000005.1:20153619-20165829 GCA_030014305.1 Clarias laeviceps
AGAGGGAGACATAGGGAGAGACAGACAGAGAGGGAGACATAGGGAGAGACAGACAGAGAGGGAGACATAGGGAGAGACAGACAGAGAGGGAGACATAGGGAGAGAGAGACAGACATAGGAAGAGACAGAGAGAGATGAGATGAGATATAAGGACAGGTCACCTCTACCCATTCTGCCCCAGACTCCGCGTCTGCAGGTTTCACTTGTAGTTTTGCGTGTAAACACTGCTGAAGAATCACTCGGGCTTTCACTGAATCTCCGTTTTCCATCGCCCTGACCAATATATATAAATATATATTTTTTTTAAACTGCAAAAATGTGAACGGTAAACAACGAACTTTTTAAGAAAATGTTAAATCTATCTGGACGAGGACACGATAATGTCTAATACCGTAAAACTGGAGTGACTTCCGCATTACGTCATCAAAACGCGCCTGTCCTTCTCAGCGTTGTGTTTAGATATTTCGTGCATGCTCCCCCTCCAAACCCATTCGTAATAATTTTTTTTTAAATAAACACTCGTCTTTTTGTAAAAGAGACGTTAAGCTAAACACTAAAATAAATATGACGTAGTCGCTCCTTGTTTAGCTACTGAGCTAATATTTTATGTAAATAAAATGCTGTTGTATGAAAGCTGCAGAAAGCTTGCACAGGTGCTGAAGAGTAACTCAGTTTGCTCTGGCTTTGGGTTGTGGTCATGTAATAATGTTAGACCTCTTCAGGCTCTCTGTAAACCTGACGCGCGTTTCAAGGTAAGTCATGTGTCTGAATTCTGATGTCCTTGTGTGTGTCACATGAGGTCAGTGTAGTGTGTACATGCTAACAGTCTGTAACTTACATGTCAAAAGCCATGCATGGCATTAAGTGGTGTTAATGATCATTTGAACTTGTGTGAGTTTGCACTGCTGCAGCTTGTTTCGATTCCTGCACTAGTATTTACTTTGGAAAAATCTCAAATGGAGAATGTTGGTCAAAATTATATTCACATTTTCCCCGAGACAGGAATTAATCATCATATCCAGCACTGCACAGCTCTTCTCATTTTCCCTAAAAGACGTTCCCTATAAACAGCCAAAACATATTGGTAAAAAAAAAAAAAGGGAATTTTCAGATCAGATCGTACAGTATAACACCATTTTTCATAATACATAATGCTTCTTATCTCACAATCCATGCATCATTTTTTTTTTTGTAAATATGCATTTATATTTTTATCTCATAAAAAGACACACATTTGCTAAATACAATTTTATGTAGTGTCTGTAACGTAAAAATGTTTTTAATCTTTTAATGACCTTAATTGTCATTCACATGAAACTTGGCCAATTTAGATTTCACATGAAAAGGCATAAAACTGAAAAAGTGTATTATTCTAGAATGCAAAATTGTTAAGATATTGCAATATGAATTTGACACTACATATTTTTTTCCTTTTGAAGCTTTTACCAAAAACTAAACATTTTACAGTTCATATTCTTCTAGAAGCTTACACCAATTTTAGTATCAATACTCATAAATAAATATGAATAACTATTTTGAATTATTATTGTTTGAAATGACAGTGTTACCCTGAAAATGGCCGTTTTTGTGGTCACATATAAAAACATCTCTCCAAATCAACTAAAATAAGCGACTTGAAATTTTTAGGGAATCAAAATTGGTCACTTTTATGTTGCATAAACTTCAGAAGTAGCTTCTTTGGCACACATGTTCTGTATTATGTGTATAACTTCATAAAAATATAATCAGCACCGATACTGTGTTTAGCCAAAAGCATTCATAAGTGCACAGGTAAATTCTTTATCCTATAGCTTGTGACCTATAAATCAAAGTCTCCCTCTGTGTAAATTCTTTCAAGCCTTTCACATCATTAAGATGTGCATTATATGATGAAGCTGATTTGTTATATTATGTGATGAAAACCTGCAGCGGAACCCCATCACACAAAGAAAAAGGTGATAAGTCAAGTCCAGTAGAAAGTTATTCTTTTCTATTCTGGCCCAAAAAATTAAAGTCGCCCACTCTAAGATTTTATTCAGTCACCTTAATCTTTGATTATAGCACACAATGTAGTGGCCAGTTCATGTGTGAAAATGATTCCTCATGCTCCCAGAGCCAATTTTGTACAATTTAAGTCCTGGAAAATGTCTGTGCCATAGATGGGATACGTAATACAGGTCGTCAACGGACTTAATTTTATTGTACATCACGTAATGTTGCTGAGTCTAGACCTGACCAACTAAAGCAACACATTTCTTCCACAAAGTTTACAGTTTAATACTATCCTTCCGGGTTTTTTCAGTGTGCTGAATGGTTCTTAACCCAGTTCCCGTAATTTCACATCTTCTTAGTTGTCTTCTTTGCTCCAATAATGGCGCTTCTGAAATGGTGCCGTTTTTTTGTTGTTTTTTGGCCAGGCAGGGTACACTGGAACTGATACAAATGAAAATTAATTGGAAAGATATTCTCCAGGACACACAAGAGTATGCATGACTACATAAGGTACAAATACAGAAAAGTGTAAAACCGGTGCCAGATTAAAAAAACTACACAAATCATAATATGCAGAAAAATAAATGGACATGAGAATAAATACATGTGAGCATTTGTTTAAAAAATTATTAATTGTTGAGCAAGCATGTCTGATGTCTGATTTGGTGTTTCTCCTCTAATGCATTTTTTTTTTTTTACTTAAATCCCTTCCATGTTTCTTCAAAAGAAGGAACTAAAATGAGGAAATGTAAAGCGCGAAAGTACAATTAGTGTGCATGGATGACTTTTGTTCCTCACAAGCGCACAGAATAATCTGAAGGCAGAAATTTGATAAAAAAAATTGTTTGGGCAGTTATCATTAAACATTGTAAGAGGTGCCATAAATATTTTGCTTAGTCTGACAGAACACATGCTTGTCAAGCTGGTATCCTTGTCACTTTGACAACTTTTTATTATTTATTACTAAATGTATTGAGATTTTGATGGAGAAATAAATGGATCGATGGATAGATGGCTAGATAATTGATTACTTAATCTAGATCCATCCATCCATTCGGTCATCCATTGGCCAAAACAATGTTTTGGTGCAAACAATGTCTCATCTCAGTGAAAAAGTTAATTTTCAGATAAACAGATTCATTGATTCCTGTCAAAATTATATTCACATTTTTCCCCAGACAGGAATTGCTCATCATATGTAGCACTGCACACCTCTTCCCCTTTTCCCTAAAAGACAACTTATAAACAAAGTGTCGCACCTCGGTGAAAAAGTAAATTTTCAGATAGGATCATATAACAACCTTCTTCATTATACTTAATGCATCTTAACTCCCAATCCATGCTTCTTTTTTTGTAAATATGCATACACATTTATATTTTAATCAGTGAAAAAGAAACATTTGCTAAATACAGTTTCATGCCCTTTTATGTAGTGTCCGTAACTTTTTAAAATAAAAATTTGGCCAATTTAGATTTCACATGAAATGACATAAAACTGAAAAAGTGTATTATTCTAAAATGCAAAATTAAGATATTGCAACATGAATATGACATGGTTAAAGTCATTACTGATATTTTCTTAATTCTTAATTTTGCACGAAATGCTTTACAGTTTTCACAGGTCATGTGCTTCCCCAAATGTAATATCAATACTTGTAAAGAAATATGAATAATTTGCAGTTTAAATGGCCATTTTTGTAGCACATATAAAATCATCTCTCCAAGAGCCGCTTAAAGTTATTATTTATAAATAAATATATATAAAAAAAATTATATTTATATATTATATATAAATTTTAGGGAAGCAAGATTGATCACTTCCATGTTGTATAAACTTCAGAAGTAGTGTTTTTGGCAAATACATTTTCTGTATTACTGTAGTTGTATAACATAAAAAAATAAAATAAAATCAGCACCAAAAGTGTGTCTACTGTATCCCCTATAGCAGCCTAGAAACTTAGTTTTTTTTAATTAATTAAGGGATTTTTATCTGTAAATTCAGGGCTATTATTAACATACCTGAGACAAATATCTCCTGTAAATGAACTATTTTGAGTTGAGCGTTCACATTTTGAACTTGTGCGTATGTGTAATTTTAAGCCTTGCTAACAAACGTGTTTACAAAAGCAGCATAAACAAATCTATAATATGATATGTAACCTTTCTCATATAGTTATGAATTTACTATTTGGAAGGCAGTCAACTGCTGTAGCAAAAGCTGGGGCTGAACAATCTTGCATTTTGTATCTTTTGCATCATGAGAGACGGAGTTGCCGGTCTGTTTCTCTTTCTGCGTTAACATTTTGCACTGGTATTTTAAAAAGTAATATAAAAACCAGCACTACTACTGCTACACTTCAGGCTATCAGAAATGTGTATATTATAATCTCCTATGTAATGTGTTTCCTGTTCATTTTAGTCTGAATTTATTCAATCAAAATGTTTTTGCGAATTTGAGTCATTTTATGGTTAAAAACAGGCGTGTTAATCTTAAGGATGTGTTATTAGACGTTTCAAATTACTCACGAAATTTACTCCAGCAAGTAACCATGGTATTGGCTTATTTGCTTTTACATGATCTTCAAAACTGATTTACACCCATCAGCCATTACATTAACACCAACTATAGGATCAAAGCCCAGCCCTTCTGTTCCATCCCACAGAAAAGCCAATCCAGCACAAAACTATTTCTAAAAAAGGCTGCCGACCTGGAATCCAAACTCCCCAGATCCGAATCAGAGCACCCATGGGACGCCTGAATAAACAAACCTGGTCCTCAGAGTCCCCACCCTGCAACCCTTAGCACCCAAAGGATCTGCAGAACGATGCCCTGCGGGGCCAGAGTCACCCCGGTGGCACAAGGTGAACTCAAAACCTAGGTGGCTTTAACGTTAATGGTTTTAATGTTATGGCTGATCAGTGTATTTTTAAAACCCCAGTTTATTGTGTTGTGTTTGGTAATTTTCTCATAAGGACTGGACAGTATGTATTTTATTGCGTTTGTGTCTGTATTCATTTTAGGGCTGTAGTATATCCCTAGCCAAGTACAAGATGTCAGTGTAAATGTAGTCGTGTTTCCAAGAGACACCATTTCTTTCTTTATTTGTGAGTGTATGCCTTGTGGCTTATCATTTAGGAAAAAGGGGCAGAACTGAGCAGCTGGGTTGCAGCTGTTGGCAGTGATATGTTCCTGGCTGAGAAAATGACAAAACAAGCTGGAAAAAAAAAGAAAAGATCTACATTTCTTGCATTGTCCTTCACTAATCTGTGAAATTAGAGGATTATTTAAAATTAATCTGCACCTTCAGCATCCAGGCTTTTACTTATTAAAATAATGAATCTATTTACATCTGGGCACTTTTAATTAGCTTATATTCTACAGACTGATAGCACGTACACACTCAACACACTGAGTCTTCGTTCGATCTTGTGTCGACCGCCTCAGATGCACTTTAAAACATTGTCAAGTCTAAATGTACTCTTGCTACTACTACTGGTTTTTCTTTACTTATTAGAGTTCAGCTGCTGGTGAGAAACAGCAGGAGAGGCAAAGGGCTCACATGGCACGTGGCCTTCCTAAGCAAAAGCCTGTAGCTGGTGTTAAACAGGTCATCGTTGTTGCTTCAGGAAAAGGAGGCGTTGGCAAATCTACCACAGCAGGTACGCATGACATCAACTTTTATGGTATTCAGTTGTTTTTCAGAAGCCACTGGCGATTTATTTTATGAATAATGCTTTAGTACAATTATTTGTAAAAATAATACACTTTTTGTTTGGTGGCATGTACTCAGTCAAAAATGTCTAAGCAAACATAGCATTGTCCCTGCAGCAAGTATTCTCTTCCTAGTAAATGACAACAATTCACAAGGCTACAGCATCATCTCTGCCACGACCTAATCCAACATTTCTCTCTCTCTCTCTCTCTCTCTCTCTCACTCTCTCTCTCACTTTTTCTTGTTTTAATTTCCTTTCTCCTCTTCAGTGTTGTTACTGTTGATTGAGCCAAAGTGTTTGTGAAAGTCATTTATTACTACAGCTCTAGGAGTGCCTTTATATAAAAAACCTACAAAGATTACTGTCATTGCCACTGTTTTTGTCTCGAGCATTTCATGTGGTTGTGGATGTTTACCGGAGAGGTGCTCCCGAGGAGTGCTCGAACTTTGATGTGGTGTAAAAGAAAAGTGTGCTGCATAATAATAGATCTGAACTTCAGCATGAAAGTGCAAGAGACAAATAGGACACTTAAACACAGCACAATGTATATAGAGGAGCTTTATTTATTTATGAATGAGTCCAAAATGGGCACATTGTTAAGTATGTTATGCTTGATGTTTTGAAATCAATTTTTTCACTTTTTCATTGATATCACTTATAGTGATCACATTAAATGATAAATATACAGGCTCATCATTTACCAAGCGTAATCAGGGACCCCAGCAGGATTAACTATGACATCATAACTAAAAGGGAGAGCCAAAAGGAAACAGGATTTTATTTGCTTTTTAAAAAAATATATTTTTAACAAATTTAAATGAAGCAAACAAGAATCTTTTTTTCTTATTTCATAACCATTGCAAATGGAATGTGCATTTTTGTCTCTGTAAAACTACACTACCTGCCAAATTGTGGACACACCTAATTCCATACTCTTTTGTGATTTATTTTTCTTTCTACACTGTAAAACAATGCCGAAGGCATCCAAAATATGCAACAATCTCCTTTGTACAGTTGATATCGAGATGTATCTGCTACTTGTGCTCTGTAAAGCCTTTAAACAGCTCTAATCTCAGGTGCTGTTAATTGGTGATTTTTGGTACTGTATGTAAATAAGAATTTGCTACAAACAAGATTTAATATTGCAAACAAAATGTACTAGAGATTGTTAAAAAGAGCTAAATCACATTTTTATTAAATGAACATTCAACATAGTCTCTGACCTAAAGAAAATAACCAAAGGAAACATCATGAGTTCCCCAGCAGAGCCTAAAGCTCCAGAGTCGGCTCCTCAGCCTGTTTTTAGAGCTTCAGAAATCGCAGCTTCACCAAACAGGTTTTGCTTAAAAAGTGACTTAAGAGCTCTTTTTAAGTGTTATAACAAGCTTGGGTAACCATGCAATGAATATTGCCTGTATGTTTGTTGTGATCCAGAGAGCTGTCAGGCACGAGTGCGCTCCATGCTGCATATTCATCAGCTCTGTGGGTTGAGCATATTGAGACCCCCTGCATTTGATGCATAATTAATAAATTGCTGAGTCCCACAATGTTAATTGCACGTTCCCACAACGCACATTGTCAATTTTTTTCTGTCATGATGCATGTTGTCACCCTGTTAGATATGATTACAGAAAACACAAGGGCCAAGAATTTAAATAACTGATCTAATAAAATGCCTCCGTAATCTGTGATGATGATGTCAAAACGCACTGGTGTCTGCCAGATTGAGATTGTGTTGTGTTTTGATTGCCTTTACTCTTCTCTTTACAGTGAATCTTGCTCTTGGACTTATGGCTAATGATGAGGTACTACACACCTCCCAGAACCATTCATATTCAGATATTAAAATATTACTGAAATCTTGCGTGTATAGACCTGGCTTGACATTTGTATTTTTGTTCTTTTAGAGTAAGACGGTGGGTCTTTTAGATGCTGATGTATACGGGCCCTCGGTCCCCAAGCTGATGAATCTCAGAGGAAACCCAGAATTAACAGACAGTAGGTGATGATGATGCCCCATAAAATATACACTTACTGTACCAGCCGCTTTATTAGGAACACTTGTACACAAAGATTGGAAAAAGATCTGGTTTATAGTCCAGTAGCCTGAGTAGATTTGAGTTCTTGGTTGACCTTATAATCCTACTGTATGTGTATGCATTTTGAGGTGCTTCTCTGCTCACCATGGCTGTAAAGAGTTACTGTAGCCTTTCTATTAGCCTGAACCTGGCTGCCCATTCTTTTCTCCGTTTCTCACCAAGGAGTCATTTCTACCTAACAAATTGTTGCTGATTTGAGTTTTTAAATCAGCATATAGCTTTCTCAGTAATACTCGAATCAGCTCACCTGGGACCAACAACTAAGCTCAGATTTTCTCTGCATCCTGATGTTCTGAAAAATTAAAAACTCTTGTTTTTAATCTGCATGATTGTATGCATGTACTCCTGTCACTTGGTTGAACAATTACATGGTTGTACAGTGCACAGGTGTTCTGATAAAGTGTTCAGTGAGTTTATATAAAGCCATAAAGACTGTAAAGATACTGAAAGAGAAAGGTACCACAGGGACACATTTGTTTGAGCATCACAACACTGTGTTAAGCAGGTGTTTGTATATATTTACATATAAATCTCTCTTCATTTCATTTTCAGACAACTTAATGAGACCTCTTATGAACTTTGGAATCCCTTGGTAAGTGTATAAATAAATTAGACTAATTACTGTGGAATGTGAGCCAGTCTAATTGCTTGTCTGCTCTTCTTCAGTATGTCCATGGGCTTTCTGGTTGAAGATACAGCACCTATTGTGTGGAGGGGTCCGATGGTCATGTCCGCCATTGAAAAGCTCCTTAGACAGGTGTGGGCAAAATCTGTGATTTCTTCGCTTCGTGTTTATCCCATAAACAAAGCTTAGATAACTAGTAAAATGTTTTTTATTCAGCATACAGTCATATCAGCCAAGTGCAGCCTGAGGTGCTAACATCTGCTTTTTAGGTGGCCAACATCTGCCTTTAAGAAGCAGGTAAATAATTTTTGAAGCTGCATTATGGCAAAAGAGCAAAACCCTGGAAGCTATGAATTTCTGCGTTATTAGTTAACGCAGCAAATGGACCAAAACTGGAATAAAATTCATCCAGTGGAAAGGTCGATTCATCTAATATTTTCTTTTCACATAGGGGTGAAATTGAACCCATACCTGTAAGTAAAAAGTCTTGTGAGCCAATAGAAAACAGTCTTTCAGTCTGTCAGGGTGTTTTTGTGACATCATGTCTTTTAAAAGAGTAATGCTTATCACATTTTACACTTCCTCAGACCGCTTTGTTTTGTTCGATTTTGTTTTATTATGCCTTTAGGTAGACTGGGGCTCTTTGGATTACTTAGTGATTGACATGCCACCTGGAACGGGGGATGTACAACTTTCCATCACACAGAACATCCCGATCGCAGGTAAATAAAATAATATTGATCATCTGTCATGTGTCCAGTAGTTTTTACCTGTATTAGTGTTTAGTTTTATAATAAGTTCAATAATATGTACAATAATATGTTTTGTATGTTTTATAATATAAATTCAATAATATGATTTGTGTAGTGGTCTGGGAAAACCTGTCGAAAGTTGGTGTGGAAAGAAAAAAAAAAACATTGGTTTTTGGTTAAAATAATGTACAGTACTTTAAGAAGTAGTACATATATCTGTGTGATATTTACACAGAAAATGTCAGACCTAGGCAACTAGACAACCCGGTCGTCTAAAAGTCTATGATGACGCTATTTTATTTATCTATTTGCAGCAGTGGTATTCTCTTGAAATTGATAAAATAATGTGAAGTTAATTTTAATGACCATAGATTAAAGGCTTATCACTTGACACTTAAGCATGATGACATAACTTCTGCCAGGTCTTTTATATGTTTATTCTCCTGCCCTATATAAAACATGGAGAGGGGCCTTTAAAACTGTAATGTGAAGCTTAAAGTGTTTCAAAAATTAAGCCCAGCTGCAAATATTGACATTACTATGATTTCTGACTGACTTAAAAGCCGACACAGGATCCGGGAGTATAGTATGGACTGGAATGCGGTAAAACTCCAAAATGTATATTCTGCTGTCATTTTATTTTATAACGTCTAAAAGATCTTCACTACCAAAGGCTCTAAGAATTTTTATCGTACGTATATATGCTTTACATTATAGGTGCTGTTATCGTGTCCACCCCACAGGACATCGCGTTGTTGGATGCACGTAGAGGTGCTGAGATGTTCCGCAAGGTCAACGTGCCGGTGAGACTCAAGAAGCATCTGTTAAACACGTGGAGTAAACCATGCGGCCGTGAATGATTTCCAGATGTTTGTGGCTGTAAAGTGGAAAGCTCAGTCTAAAGAAAGAACTATGGTTGAGGCTAGCAGTGTAATTCTTGATAACTAACAAACAGACTAAAGAAAAACTGCGATGTTAACAATGGAATACCAAGTTCAGAATGTTCTATAGCATTCAGTGAATGAAAAAGACTGACTGGGATAGAAAGATGAGATGAAAGACGAAGCACTTTACTCTTTTTTTTTTTTTTTTTTTTTTTGTCTCTTAACGAAAAATGCAGTGCTTCATTTGTTAAAACAAAGTCAGAGGTGATAGAGCCATACAGGGTGATCTCATCATCCAGGACTAATAGAGCAGGAATCATGACCATGGAACAATGAAGGATTGCAATCATAACATTTCAGCAATGCCGTGGGAGGACTGGAGGAGCCAGCTGCTTTTTTCCTATGTGTTAGGCTTCGAAATATGGACTTAACCTCACAGCAAATATTTTGCCCAGAACACTAGATTTTTAAATTAGTACATGTATGTATTTTGACAATATAATACAAATATAAGAAGAATATTCTCCTCCCGTTGTCTTAAGTTGTTCTGCAAGTTTGAGGCAGTTTTTTTTAAACAAAAAAAAATACATCCTGTATGGGACTGGATATTTTTAAAGAGTTTGGAAATGACAACAAAACCGGCTTATTTTTCACCATATTCATGCATGAGCATGACTGGTGGCGTTTTTTTTTATTATTATTATTATTATTATTATTATTATTATTTAATAAGATTATAAGATTATTCAGAAAAAGTATAATATTATAGCTAGTATTGCTATAAAAATAAAAACATTCAGATGTGTTTGTTCCACACATGAACAGAAGGCTGTATGACTGTGATTTATTGCTAATAATCTCTTAATAAATTTGTTGAAAGGTCTCACTGGGCATGTGCGTGCACATAAGTGAGGAATTTTGGCAATAATCCATTGTTTATTAAAGCACAGTTTAAATCATTATTAGTTTTTTGTGTGTCTATTTTGTCCGGATTAATGGGATATTGCTGATCAATTAAACCTTTAACAGACATAAACATATGGTAAATTCTTCTGTTCTTAGTATGAGCCTTAATGAGGAATTTGTTGTTATGACTGAACATTTTACTCATTGAATTCTAGTTTAAAGATTACAAAAGTTGTTTTTTTTTCTTTCTTTTTTTTTTTTTCTAGGTCCTGGGATTGGTTCAAAACATGAGTGTTTTCCAGTGTCCTCGGTGCAACCACCAGACACACATCTTTGGGTCAGATGGAGCAAGAAAATTGGCATGTTCGCTTGGAGTAGAGGTTCTTGGTAAGATCTGTTTAAAAAATAAAACCTGTACATACAAGTGAAACTGTCAACAAAAAGAAACAAATGATAAAAAAAAGAACTTGAATTACTGTCAGCATCACATCAAACACCATTCGGTGTTTTAAAGGTGTTTGGATTGAATTCCTACCCAGGGTTGACCCTGAGTTAGTTTGGGAAAGGACATCATCATCATCATCATCACAGGTTTAATTTCGTACAGTGTAATATACTGGTGCATCCAGTTTTGTCCATCTATATCTTTACTCTTTATTATTCTTTCCATTTATTTTAATATTATTTTAATGATACTAGCAATTCTGAGTTGTATTCATGCCTTCTCAATTGATATTTATGTAAGGCATCTGTCATTCCTGGAGCTGTGAAATTAAAAGTAAAATATAACTTAGTTTATCTGAAAGAATACTTAACCTTGGGAGTAGATTAAATTTGTCATTGTAGAAAATTGTCAACCTTCACTGTCTTTCCTACATCCGGGAGAGTTACAGTGTGGAGAAGCCCCAAAGTATCGTACCACCTAGACTGTTGCATGCCCAGGGTGAAGCATGGGGGTGGATCAGTGATGGTTTGGGCTGCAATATCATGGCATTCCCTAGGACCAATACTTGGTGTATTATAATGGGCGTGCGTCTGCCAAGGACTACCGAACCATTCTGGAGGACCATGTGCACCCAATGGTTCAAACATTGTATCCTGAAGGTGGTGCCGTGTATCAGGATGATAATGTACCAATACACACAGCAAGACTGGTGACAGGGTGGTTTGATGAACATGAAAGTGAAGTTGAACATCTCCCATGGCCTGCACAGTCACCAGATCTAAATATTATTGAG
>JAQMYJ010000005.1:20179608-20200266 GCA_030014305.1 Clarias laeviceps
CAATTGATCAAGATCCCTCAAAGCTGGCAAAGATGAGCAAATGATTCCTTTTACAGGCCAGTGTCCTGTGCGCCAATATGAGTCTGGGAAACCAAATCTCACGGGACGCAGGGCCTTTGTGTTTGCCAGTCCCAGTGGTTTGGTGCTTAATTTTGAATTTTGACACTTTGGTGTCAAAATTATTATATTATATTATATTGCCCAAGATGGTCAACAAAAGACAAGTGCCATGTTACTGCATCTATACCTGTATGTTGTATATTTTTGTATACATACTGTATGTATCTTATTAGGGCCCAAGCACTATGACATCAGCACTATGTCATTACAGTGTGTGAAGAGACCTATTGTTTTCCTAGGAATGATTTTTTTTCCAGTATTTTGGCCTTATTGGGGGTATCAACAAACGCAAAACTTATGAAAATTGGCAGACATTGAAATCTGCTGCCATTAGGATGGCAGAAAGTCTGGGCCCCGAGCGTGGCTCGGGGCCCTCACATGAGATTTTGCTGCATAGCTGATACACACTTGCATGAATGACATCTCATTTCACAAACAAACAAATTTTTGAGCTAAACAAATTTCACATTGCATGTCATGGGCTCAACTCAACAGGAAGTCAGTTATTTTGTGTCTGCCAAAACACACCATTGAAATATCCATTATCCATTGAAAGGATATTCAATACACTCTCCCTAGGGAATTATGCAATTGACACCGAACCGGGCCTATGTGATCTAAAGACATTGAGGATGCAAAATTGCAGTGGGATTTTTGATATCTCAAACTGGTCAGCTGTGATGATGCCTTAAACATACACCAAAAAGTGGTTAAGAACTTTCTGTGGAACATCATATTGAGTGACATCACGTTCAGTGACATCACATTGTGTGACATCATAGCTTTGCCCAGTGGTGATGGCGCAGGGTGCTTCGGCCCACTCATTGTTGCTTCCAACTATATTACTTATTATATTATATAATAATTATATAACTATATTATATATTACTAAATAGAACTAAAATTCATTGTACTTCTATCGACAAAGCAAGACCCAGTGTCCATTACAAGGGACATGTTATAACTAATAAATAAATGACAGTTTTGAAAAAAAAATCTGTGAGACATGTTTCTGACATCTCACAGACTTATGTTATATTAAAAGAATTTAAATATGAATTTTTTTTCCTTTCGAGTCTCAGGAGGAGATATATATATATATATATATATATATATATATAATTATTTTTATTATTAGAATTAATTGTAATAACAATAATAATTCATTCTGTATTGTATAATACAGAATATTATTTATTTATTAATGTGTTATACATTGGTAATTTTTTTATTTAAATATTTTTTCTCTACTTACTGTTTATTGTCATTCTTGATAATTAATGTACAAACAAACAAACAAATGTAATACAATATTACTATTATTATTATTATTATTATTATTATTATTATTATACCAACAAAAACGATAATACTAACACTTACATTTGAAAATTTAAGAAATACATTATAGTGAACATTATTATTATTATTATTAATACACAATATTATTTATTGATTTTTTAATTAATTGTTACATCTTATTACTGTTTATTGTCATGTTCGATAATCAATGTACAAACATTAACCTAATTCAACATATTATTATTATTATTATGATTATACAAATATAACAATAACTATCAGTTCATCAGTAACAATCATACTTACAGTTAAACATTTAACAAATACATTTTTTATGATAATAATAATAATAAAAATAGGTTTAAATAATAATAATATCATTATTAGTCTGTTAGTAATTAATTGTTGTTTAAGGTAACTATGAGCACGCGCCACTGCCGAGCAAAAATGGGAAAGTTGCTCTGTGCGGGTGTGTGTGAGTGTGTGAGAGAGAGAGAGTGTGTGTGTGTGTGTGTGTGAGAGAGAGAGAGAGAGAGAGAGATCCATCGGTCGCCATTACCGACTGGAATGAGAGGGGAGGGAGTCAGGCTCGGATTACACGCATACCAAAAATTCTGTGTTAATAAATCCAAACCGATCGTGGATGAGATTTAGTGCGGATTAATCGCGCCTCTGTACCGCCTGGACTGTCCTGAGTCTGACCGGGAGAGGGATTTACTGGGAATAATAAAGGGAGATCTTCGGGAATGCCACCTCCTTCCTCTCCGCGGTGTCGGGAGATGGGAGCGACCATGTTAGGTAGGAGCAAGCTTTCGGAGGAGTATCTCCACACTCTCTCTGTCTCTATACTCACTCTCCTTGTAGTGTGTGTGTTGTTTTGTTTAAGTGGGGAATGAAGCTAATGGTGTTGTGTATGAACAGGGATTTATACAGATGGTCTGCGCTGTGTGGGTTAAAAGAGCGCAGTGTAACACCAACACTTAGCCGGAGCGAGCTAGCAGGAGTGCGCTCTCTCTCTCTCTCTCTCTATTTCTACCTTTCGTGTTGTCCGAGTAAGGCCTTGGTTCATAATAAACCTCATTAACCTGGTCAGGGGGAAGAAAACGACGTGAAGCGTTTTTATTTCGCGTATTTCTCCTTTAACATATGGAGAACACCCCGAGCTGAGCCCGTATTCCTGGCGGCTATGCTAGCTCATGAATGCTACGACTCAGTCCTGACTATTCGGTCAAAAAAAAGCTTTGTCATTTCTCTAACGAACTATTTAAAGTGTTCGGGTTTTTGAGCGGGAATATATCCCGGTGTGTGTCGGGACGAAATATTAAAGAGTTGTTCGGTTTTTCAGTGCGTTGTTAACGAATCAAAGTTAGCAGGCGTGGAGCTCTTAACAATACAATACAATACACCTCCCATGGCTCTCGGGTTAGTTTTCTCAACGCCGATCAGAGAGAGAGAGAGAGAGAGAGAGAGAGTCTCTAATTATCCCTCATGAGACTCTGAAACCAAGGTGTATGAAGTGCCAGATTAGAGGCAGACCTCAACCAGCAGCGTTTGGGCACAGCAGCGGTTTCACGCCTCATATGTGTGTGTGTGTGTGTGTACAAGAGATAGAGATGTACTAAACACTGTGTCATAAACACTGCGACTCTCCTCTCACACCTGAGCCTTTCTACACAGGCCTGTTTTTAAGTTTCCAAACTAAACACAAAACAACGCCTGACTGGTTTGCCTGCTTTACAAAGCACACTGCTCAAGTCATAATAATAATAATAATAATAATAATAATCACCATGAGAATGCTTTCAATTTCTTGACTGGTTGATAGAACAATGTCAACCCCGAGTGCCCGATGTTCGTCAGTGGAGGTCACACTCTTTAAAGAAACACTCCGCGTTAAATGGAATTATGGACGCACTGGAGAGACGGGGCATGAAGATCAGGATCAGTAGGAAGGAGATGTGTGTGTGTGTTACATCTGTAACACTGTAACAACTGTCCAACGCAGTCGTCTCGCACCTCCAGGGTCCGGGTTCGATTCCCGCCTTGGTCTGTGTGCGTGTTCTTCTCCCCGTGTTCCGGTTTCCTTCCACAGTCAAAAGACGTGCAGATTAAGCTAATTGCCGTTCCCAAATTGCCCGTAGTGTGTGAATGTGTTAGTGCTCTCTGATGGATTGGCACCTCGTCCGGGGTGTACCCCGCCTTGTGCCCTAAGTCTACTGGGATAGACTTCAGTATACAAAATAAAGCAATATAGACAATGATTGAGTGTCAAAAGCAGGTGGCATGGTGGCTTAGTGTTTAGCACTGTCCCCTCATACCTCCAGGATCCGTGTTCGAGTCTCATCTGCATGATGTTCTCCCCGTGTTTGGTGGGTTTCCTCCCACAATCCAAAGACATGCAGGCGAATTGGTGTTTCCAAATTTTCCGTAGTGTATGAATGTGTATGTGTATATGATCTGCGATGGATTGGCACCCTATCCAGTGTGCCTCATGCCCTAAGACTCCTGGCATAGGATGCATAGAATGCATAGCATAGAATGTTAGAGATGGAGCTGCCAGGCAGGAGGAAAAGAAGAAAGGCCAAAGAGTAGGTTTATGGATGTGGTGAGGGAGGTCAGGCAGGAGGTTGGAGTGACAAAGGAAGATGTGGTAGACAGAGTTAGATAAAGACAAATGGTCCTTTGTGGTGACCCCTAACGGGAGCAGCCGACAGAAGATGAAATATCGAAATCCATCCATCCATCAAACCGACCGATAAGTGCCGACGTATGATTTCACGCCAGCTGTCATTGGCTCTAGGGCAAATTACATCACTGAGGACCCCAACCTATGTCAACCCGCAAGCATACACACACACACACACACACACACACATAATTTGGAAATGCCAATCAACCCACAACGCTTGTTTATGGACACAAAGGAAACCCACCAAGCACAGGGAGAATGTTCAAACCCAGACAGTGAAACCCCCACACTTGTGAGGATCAAGGAGACAGTGCTGACATATTGTTGATACGTCACTAGGCGGGTCACCACGACGGACCATTCGATCAGCACACAACTTGGCACGGATTTTACGCCGAATTCCCTTCCTGATGCAACCCCTCCCATTTTATCCGGAATTTGTTCCCCTACGCCATCGCATATATTAAATATTGAAATAGCTTTGATCTGTTTAGTCACCCTGGTGCTAATTTTTTTGGTATTTCTGGGAAAAGTTAGCAGTTTTTCTGTTCTGATGTCATAGTCGGATGGTGTTGAAAGAAAAAAACAAATGCCAACAAGCTCAGATAAGAGATAACGGTCTAGTCTTGCTTTTAAAAGACATCTGTGAAAGCTTCTTATCTCGATCACTATTTCCAGCAACCTTCAATGCCTATTAATAAGAAATCTAGTTTAGAAGTAGGTTGTGACAGCAAACATTGGGCTCTGAAGGCAGCGAGGCTATACAAAAGCAATTACGCTGAGTTATGGTGAGGTGAAGAAAAAAATAAACTTGACACAGCTAATTAGTGGCAGGGCTAAAAGCACAGTGGTATTGACACAGTGAATGTTGAAGCTTTAGATCCTTATCGGTTTGAGCAGAGGTTACGGGTGAGGAGGAGCGCCATCTGGACGGACACAAGGACCATGTGCTGTTACATCGGTCACCTTAGGTGCAAAAGCTCATTCCCCCGGGAACGAGTAGGAACCCATGAATCAAAGTGATAATGCATCAACTACAGTGGTGGGCCAAAAGTATTAAGACAACAGATGCCATGTACTATCATTTCCCCATGTGCACAAAACAGGTGATTTCACTGCTTAGTTCTAGCCTATCTAGCTGAAGAGTTGTGCTAATTAATTAAAAAACCAGCAATAAACAATGATGTGGCAATATTATTTAGTCATTGCCCAGGACCGAAACCGAATAGAAAACTGTTGCAGAAGGCAGTAGCAGTCAAGAAACCGTCTCCTGTACAGGATATTCAGGAAGCGTTTAAGGATTGAGTGACACCAGAGTACTGCAGATGTTTTTTGGCTTTAAGCCCAGCCGGATCCAGCAGGATTTTGAAGAATAAAGGAGTTCATACTAAATATCGATTGTTGTATAGCACTTCATTGCATTACGTGATTGTCATTATTTTAAAAACTTTATATTGTTTGTATTCAACGTTTATCCACCACTGTATGTAAGATGAAAGGAGATTAAATGAGAAGAAATCTTAATCTTGTTCCCTATGAAGATTGTTAGTCTCTAAACGTAGCTCATTTTGTTTAAATGCTCATTGTGTTTATCATGAAACTGTTCAAAACAAATAAGCCTTAATAGAGCAAATAAAACCCATTTCGTTTTCCCACCAGATTTGCTAGTTCATATTAATGGCTTCCTATTCACACTTTGCTCACTACATAGAGTATGCGATGCTGCTGTTGTAGAACATCTCACATGCCCTCAACTTCTGACAGAACACCATGCTAGACTAGATTCAGCCATAAGAGATGTGTAAAATATCTTTGAGTGCCACTATACTAATCGCCCCCATTATACGTAGATCATCACACAACCTCCAGAGAATATTTCCTGCTTTTACTTTTATTTAATCGATTACTGGACATGACTACTTTATGCAAAATATTCTATTCAATTCAATTTTATTTATATAGCGCTTTTAACAATGGTCATTGTCTCAAAATTAAAATAAGATTATGGAAATGTATTCGAGAAAGTAAAAATGTGTACAGATCATAGTGAGCTCCCTGATG
Source organism: Clarias laeviceps (assembly GCA_030014305.1). Taxonomy (NCBI): domain Eukaryota; kingdom Metazoa; phylum Chordata; class Actinopteri; order Siluriformes; family Clariidae; genus Clarias; species Clarias laeviceps. The sequence continues at coordinate 20,185,781 of JAQMYJ010000005.1, forward strand.
AGCAAGCCAAGGGCGACGATGAATGTGGCAAGGAAAAAACTCCCTGGGATGGCAGTAGGAAGAAACCTTGAGAGGAACCAAACTCAACAGGGACCCCATCCCCATTTGGGTCATAACAGAATAGCAGGGGTTGATCTGCGGTTACACTGTGTGTTAGACAGCTGGAAGTTCAATATAACAGAAGATGTCCAGGTTAACATAGAGTCCAGTTCAGTTCGGCACATGGATGAGTAAGAGCTCGGGAGCAGCGTGTGTAGCTCCAGGCCATCATGAAGCAGAATCCAGCTGCTGTATATTGTAAACCGCTCTGGATTGTATGGAACTATTTGGTGTCCATGAATTGAAGTGTAATGGTAGTTTTATGTTCATTTTAGATGTGGTTTTTATTACAGGACATCGTATGTCTCCAATTTAACTTAGGCAAACCGAAACCAGTAGTATCTAGCATTCTGTCTTATCTTATCTCATCATTGCTTATCTTATCTTAATCTTATCTGTAGTATGTTATGATTGTGGGCCCACTGTTGTACTGCAAAGTCAGTTTGCTGATGGTCAATTGCATCGTACTGAGCTCAGTCAGATCTTGTTTCCAGGGGCCTCTTTCCATGAATAAGTGCATGTGTTGTCTGGGTATTTTGTATAATATATACATATTACGAACACATTCGGACTGTTTTGTAACACAAAAAAAACCAAAAACATTAAAATGCTTCTAAATGCTGAGTTGCCCAAACCCCCACCTTTAGGAATGACCTTGTTTATGTAAAATAATGTCCAATAAAAGTCTGTACAAACTATGTTACCATATTCATTTAACATCCAGTTAACACCTGTCCTTCTGTGTTAAAGCAGGTCAGTGAGGAAAGAGGACCAAAAAAGACTGATGTGTGTTACACAACTCCTTCAATACAGTACAACAGTGGGGCTTTTATTAAAAAAAAAAAAAAACAACATCTTTCACTACTGACTGTATAAAGAATGCAGAATTATTAGGTAGTGTATCTAACATGCTGAGTGTATAAGCATATGTTGCTATAATAGTGTTTTGATTATGCAACTCATACGGGCTATACTTATATACTCTCTCGCTCTGTTTCTCTCTCACTCTGTGAAATGTTCTCTGTGTTATAAAATTTGATTTGCAGATAAATTCGTATCTTCACTTACAATAGCTCAATTGTTATATTTTGGTAATATGTGTATGTTGATGGGATTTTCTTTATATTTATATATTGCAGGTCGGTGATGCCCGAGGAGAAGCGCAGCTGCTCCAGAACCGCCGATCGCGAGCAAAGGAATATACACAACTATTCAGAGTGAGAAATGAAAATGCATCACAAGTAACCAATGGAACTTTATCCTTGCCTTGCTGGCAGACTTCGCTGAGAGTAACAAGGCAATGAGAGGGTCTATATAATGGCCAAGAACAAAGAGCCCCGTCCACCGACCTACACTATCAGTGTAGTTGGGCTCTCAGGCACTGAGAAAGAAAAGGGCAACTGCGGTGTGGGCAAGTCCTGCCTATGCAACAGATATGTGCATCCCAGCGCAGACAGCTACTACTCGGAGCACACTTCTGTGTTGAGCACAATCGACTTTGGAGGTCGCGTGGTGAACAATGATCACTTCCTGTACTGGGGGGAAGTGTTACACAGAGGAGACGATGGCCTTGACTGTCGGATACAAGTCATCGAACAGACTGAATTTATCGACGACCAGACCTTTCTGCCTCATCGGAGCACAAACTTGCAACCCTATTCGAAGCGGGCTGCAACGACAAAGCTGCAGTCTGCTGAGAAACTGATGTATATTTGCACAGATCAGCTTGGCTTGGAGCAGGATTTCGATCAGAAGCAGATGCCTGATGGAAAGCTGAACATTGACGGTTTTGTCCTGTGCATAGATGTAAGCAAAGGATGCAACAGGAAATTTGATGACCAGATGAAATTCGTCAATAGCCTTTACTCGCAAATTGCCAAGTCAAAAAAGCCCATCATCATCGCTGCAACGAAATGCGATTCGTGTGTAGAGCAGTACTTACGGGACGTCCAGACTTTTGCTGCAAGCAAAAAGAACGTTCTGGTGGTCGAGACTTCAGCTGTATCATCTGTCAACGTGGACCTCTGTTTTAACGCGCTAACCCAGCAAATGGACAAAACGCGAGGTAAACCCAAAATTATCCCTTACTTAGAGGCTTACAAAGCTCAGAGACAATTAGTAGCCGCAGTCACGGGCAAGTTTGAAAAGCTTATAGTGCTGTCAGTCAGAGATTATCACATGAGCTGGAAAGGAGTAAGCAACTTGTTGAAAAAACAGCCCGACTACGAGGAATACATTACTTTGGAAGGTACTCGAAAGGCTAGAAACACCCTTTCAAAGCATATTGAACAGCTGAGGCAAGAGCATATAAGGAAGAAAAGAGACGATTATCTTTCCAGTTTGCCCAAAATTCTCAACAAGATGCTGAACAACTTGGAAGAGATCGAGAACCTGAGCTGGACAGATTCTCTGAACCTGTTGAAAAGCAAGAACGAGTTTCAGTACCACTTTATTGTTCTGGACCAAACCCCATGGGACGAGACAGACCACATTAACAAAACAGATGACCGAAGAGTCCCTTTTGACATCCTTAAAACTGCAGAAGGTGAGAGGATTTACCAAAACCATGTGCAGCATTTGAAATCCGAAAAAAGGCGACTGGAAATGAAGGAAAAGTTCAAGAAGACACTGGAGAGAGTGCATTTCATAAGTCCCGGTCAACCGTGGGAGGAAATTATGTGTTTTGTCATGGAGGATGAGGCATACAAGTATATCACAGAAACTGATCGCAGAGATGTGTATGCGTTCCATCAGCAGGAAATAGTGGAAGGAGCCAAAGAGGAGTTTCAGGAAATGCTTTTTGAGCACGCCGAGCTGTTTTATGACTTGGATTTAAATGCCACCCCAAGTTACGATAAAATGAGTGAAATCCACACTGTCCTAAACGAGGAACCCAGATACAGAGCGCTACAGAAACTTGCCCCAGATAGGGAGTCCCTTTTACTGAAACACATCGGATTTGTTTATCATCCCACCAAAGAGACATGTCTGAGCGGCTTGAGCTGTGTGGATCTGAAAGTTGAGCAGGTGCTTGCAAATAGGTTGGTTCAGCTGGACCATGGTCGGCATAACCTCTACTACAACAGCTCCAATCTCGATAAAGTGAACTTGTGTCTTCTTGGTCGTGAAGGACTGGCCCAAGAACTTGCTAATGAAATAAAAGCTCAGTCCACAGATGATGAATATACCCTTGATGGTAAGATCTATGAATTGGATCTCTTACCTGTTGATGTAAATTCTCCCATGCTGTTGAACCATTCCTGGCTATCAAATTTCAAACCTCATGGGTTCTTCTGCGTCTTCAGTTCAATAGAGTCGCTTAATTACATTGGCGATCGCATTAACCGAATCCGAGCCGAGATGTCTCAGGGCAGACGGGACAGATTTGCCCAGCCATCGCCATTTATTCTAATCTTAGCTAGTCAGCGAGACAGTGTTTGCAAAAATATGCCTATTTTAAGGCATCAGGGCCAACAGCTTGCCAATAAGCTACAGTGCACGTTCATAGACATGCCCTCTGGGACTTTTCCCCGAAAGTTTAACGAGTCTCAAATAAAACAAGCACTGAGAGCAGTCCTAGAAGGCCTAAAGCACAATTTTGACTTAATGAGTCCTGTGCCCTCTATCAAAGATTTGTCTGAAACGGACTTGCGAATAGTCATGTGCGCCATGTGCGGTGATCCGTTCAGCGTGGATCTTATTCTCTCGCCTTTTCTGGATTCACATTCCTGTAGCGCTGGTCAGCCTGGGCAGAACAACACCCTGTACCTCGATAAAATCATCGGTGACAGTCGCAGGCGCATTCAGGTCACCGTCTTGTCATATCACTCTTCGATTGGAATTAGAAAGGATGAACTGGTGCATGGATACATACTCGTCTACTCGGCAAAACGAAAGGCTTCCATGGCTATGTTGCGGGCATTCTTGGCTGAGGTCCAAGATGTCATTCCGGTCCAAATGGTAGCCATCACGGACAGCCAGGCTGATTTCTTCGAGAACGAGGCAATCAAGGAGCTGATGACTGAGGGGGAACACATTGCTACAGAAATCACAGCTAAATTTACTGCACTCTACTCGCTGTCGCAGTACCACAGGCAAACGGAAGTCTTCACACCATTTTTCAACGAAGTGCTCGAGAAGAAGAACAGTATAGAGAGCTCCTTCATGTTCGATAACACACGGGACCATGGCACCTCGGAAGATGTCTTCCCTCAGTCACCACACAACCATTCACCAGCCTACCCCGTTTACCCTGACTCTGAGGATGACGCAGAGGGGCCGCCACCTTATAGCCCTATAGGGGATGATGTGCAGCTGCTGCCGACGCCTAGTGAAAGAAAGTATAAAATTGACTTGGAAGGGAACGAGTACCCAATTCATAGCACGCCTTTAGGTGATCATGAACGCAACCACAAAGTGCCTCCCCCAGTTAGACCTAAACCTGTGCTAAACAAGCCTAATGTTAAGAAACTGGACCCCAACCTTTTGAAGACCATTGAGGCTGGAATGAGGCCTAGCAGGAGAACACGAGGCCCAGCTATGGTCCATGATGACCTCGAGGTGGCTGATAATTACTCAGATCCAGCAGACACTCTGCCCAAGTTGAAAGGTTTCAACGACGATATTTACGCTGTCCCAGAGGACGCCCACGGCAGGATACTGAAGATGCGCAACTCGTTTGGTGGCCATCATGTTTTTTATGGCGATGAGGAGAATGGATTTGATCGTACTTTAAAGTCGCAGGCTAGCAGGCGACCTTCCAAATACAAACATCGGTCAAAGATCCTTTTCAGTAAGACAAAAGCGTACCACAGACGTGTCCACTCTGATGTCAGCGATGACGAATCGGGGCCGGCAGTGCAAAAGAAGAAAAAAGGCAGGGGAAACCGTGGAAGTGAAGAGGACCCTTTACTGTCACCTGTGGATGCGTGGAAAGGAGGCATAGACAATCCAGCCATCACTTCAGACCCAGAGCAGGACGATAAGAAGCTGAAGAAAAAGAAAGCAGCGAAAAATAAAGAACCTAAAAAGGTAAGCTGGAAGATTTGTTTTTATGTCTTAATTAAAGAGTCGCGCAGTGACTCAGCAGGTATTGTCACTGTCTCACTACATCCTCGGTTTGAGCTCAGGTTGATGACTGTGTCGTGTTTCACATGCTTGGTTTGTTTGGATTTCCTCCGAGTTCTCCACTGTCCTCCTGCTGTCCAAAAAAAACAGACAGATATGGAGATTACACCAAATTGCCCCTAGTTGTGTGCATGACGCAGTCGACTGCCATCACATCCGGAGTGCGTCTGAGTTCTCCCACTGTGCACTCAGTATTCCAGGAACAGGCGCAGGATTCAGCCCAACCCTGACCTGGAAAAGCTGTTACAAATGAGGAATTTCTTATAATTAAATTAATCGTTCATTAAAATATTTCCATCAATGATTTTAGACGTTTGGAATGTTTTACTGGAAAAACACCAGAGGAATGTTGATGAAATAGTGTTTTCCAATATGTGCTTTGTTTACGGCAGGAAAAGACTAAAATTTTATTTGTTTTTATAGGTTAAAACAAAAGTTCCAAAGCCATTGTATCCACCAACTCGAAGAAATTGGGAAAGCAACTATTTTGGTGTCCCTCTACAGAACTTGGTCGCTCCAGACAGGCCTATTCCTCTGTTTATTGAGAAGTGTGTGGAGTACATTGAACGCACAGGTAAGTCTTATGGTTTTGGTTAAAAGTCCACTGAAAACAACAACAATAAAAAACAACCTTGCTTTAAGGTTTGTCATGCAGTTCAGTAGTAGAGCCAGCTTACTGCTGAAGGTTCCACATTGTAAATAACCATTTGGGTATGAACTAATAGGATTTTTCTAGCGTGTCAAGTGGTTGGCGGATATTGTCTTTACGGGGATGATGATGATAGCCTGGTCTTGAGTCTTGCTAGGATGAGTGGTAAGAGTTAATGCAAACTAACGGCGGAAATGTACTTGATGTTAAACCGTGCATTTGCATTGTCAACTGACCACATCATGAGCGTATTTGTTCATATATTTGCCTATACACTAGGCTTGTTCCCAGGGGTTTCCAGTAGGGGGCAAGTCAGACAGTTTTGCATAATGTAAACGAACATGGCGACACTCGAGGAGCTTAGTTCCATTATCGATATTTAAGATAGCACTTATTTCCCGCCAGCTGTTTTGACAGGCGGTGGAGTTGTAAAGACACATCATTGTGGACAAACTTCTTCTTGAAATTTCCTCCGTTTTTGAAGTGCTGGTGACCAGTGTTGGGTGTAATGTGTTACAAAGTAACGCGTTAGAGTACTTTTTTGATGTAACGAGTAATTTAACGCATTAGGTTCACCATTTAAGAACTCAGATATTTAGTTATATTTTCAAAACTGTACTCCGTTATTCAGAAAATTTATGTAATCCGTGAGCCAGACAGCAGTCATTCCCAATCCGTTATTGTGTGTGTGTGTGTGTGTGTGTTTGTGTGTGAAAGTCATCCTACAAGCCCCGCCCCTGATAACCCACCCCCCTCTGTTATTCCAGCTGTTATACCCCTATCTCATCTATGTGGTTTGACTATGCGAAGTCCGACGCGCGGAAAGATGGAAACCTAATCACAGCGCCAAAACTCGCGGTGAATCATGATGAACTGTACATACGGCCACCGCGCGAGACCGCGTAGGTGAGATAGGGGTATTATTAGTTAACAGATTATGGGCCAAACTTCACTGATTGATGATGGTAGAATAATTATAAAGACCTTGACTAAAACAAAATGCAGGAGGAATCACAAAGGAGTTTTCATTTTCTGCAATGGAAAAGTGCTCAAACTAGTTACTTTTATCAGAAAGTAACGCTGTAATGTAACTGATTACTTTTTAATGTAATGTAATTAGTTACTTTAAAAAGTAACGTCCCCAACACTGCTGGTGACTACGCTCCCCCTAATGTTTAAACGAACAAGGATACGCGAGGCAGCCATCATGCATGCAGTTAAAAGCGTAGTATACTTGAGCCCTAAAGTTATAACTACGAGAGGAGATTTTCACTCATCTGAGGAAGGCAGTATCCAGAGCCTAGTCTGCAGTAATAGTGATGCTATTTAAAGGAAGTAGACACTTTACAAAAGTGTAGCTCAGCTACATTAAAAATCTTTATAACAGAGAAATCTAGCTGCTACATTACACTTCACTCAGGCTCAACAACACGGAAGCACTTAGGCGTGATGGCTAATGCGAAACCGCAGCAGATTTGTGCGCTTGCGAAGGTGAATTCGCGTAGAAGTCATTTCTGCATTGAGTATGCGAAACCTTTGAACCTGCAGCCGATCTACAGTGAGTGGAGTTTGATGATGCAGCACAACAGCATCCTAGTGAGCAAAGAGCCTCCTTGCTTATGGGGCACTTTTTTTAATTATTATTTTTTTTACTGCATTTACCCCATGACTTTATGTCTGTATAATACAGGGTGTCCAAAAAGTCTTTATATATACACAGGAGCCTTGACCACATCGTTGTGCTTTTGTCATTGGATGTTCGTGGTTAATAGATTTGGCGACAGTGTCGTGTGTTTGTCCATGATGTGCTTGCCTCGTTTCCAAGTCTATCTTAGCCTTGAGACTTCGTTTGTCTGAGGCGATCTGAGGGAGCTACGTATGAACAAATTTTGGAAGAAATTTTCTTTAAAAGTGTTCACTTCCCTTTCGCATCCAGACTTTTGAGAGACTCCCCCCCGTAGTTTGATTTAACATGCTGCTTGATCTAAAATTTAAGGCCGTACAGGGAAACATAGTCAGTCTAACGCCTTCACTGTTTGTGGCAACGCAACTGCACACTACGTTCATGTGGGTGCCGCAGCGATCAGAAGATTCCGTGTCAGAAAACAGCTTTTCTGAACGTTGTCACCACACTCTCGCGCCGCAATACCCTGAACCGCATTTCGGTACTGTTGTGTTGTTGGCTCTGCTCTTGACTTGTGTGGTTGCTGCGAAGGCTTTCTGCGCCTGTGGCTGTATCTCTGTACTCTAGGTCTTTATTTCAAAGCCTTTTCTGTGCATTTTGTGGATAAAAGGGGGGTCATCAAGCTCCCACACACGCACGCATAGTTGCTCGCATTCTTTTCTGTGTTTTAAAAAACCCGGAGGAAATGCTTTCGCCTTTTTGTCCATCACAGCTAGCCTTTTACCAGTCCAAACATGCTGTGTGCCTTGGCTTGTCTCTTCGCCTTCCATTTTGTGATTTACAGACTCTAGCATTAGTGAATATTTGCCTTTTTCCTAGTAGGTTTTTAAAAGACTTGCATATCACCTCGAGGAGCAATATGCAACGTCTTCCAGTTTTCCACTGCACTGTTTTTTTTTTAATTCAGTGTTAATTGGGCTTTGTATTATTGACAGCATTTAAACTTGCCCACAATGTCTATCAGGTTTAAGATCGACAAACATAATTTGTGTCTCACAGTATGCGCTTAATTCCTTTTTTAAAATCCTTTGTAAACCGTAATAGCGCAGAGCATGCATCAAAGCATCTTCTCCCGATGCATCTCAGCTTGCTTTCACCGTACTTGTTAAACAAATAAAGCTGTAAATGTCCTCGCTTATAAAACACAAACAGGGGCTGGAATTACACAGCGGTAATAATCAGCAATATTAAAGGGGCATGATGGAATGATCTAATATCGCATGCCATCTCACAAGCCTGGTATTCATGCGTTAAAATTTTATCATTTTTAATTTTTATACGAGATCCGTGTTTGCAGGCCGAACACCGTATTTTCACGTCGAAACCTGTGAAGTGACTTAAGTCAAGAGGGAAATTGTAGAGCATGACTAACTAAAGATGCTCAGTCCTTTAATTTGATGTACGAGTGTTCCCGAGCATTTTATCCCATGTAAATTTGTTGCTTTTTTTGTTGTTGTTGTTTGGAGTTTTCCATTCATTCCAGTCATTTCTAATGAATATTTATGGTAAAAGCATTTAAACCAGAACGTAGTGATCTCCAGGGCATGAAGCCGGTACGGAAAATGCATTAAAAACTTGCGTGACTGCACTATGTGTGCCATAAAGTGCCTCCTTCAGAGCTGTGTGAACTCCTTACTCATTAAATACAGTGAGTTTTACTCTCGCTCACAAGATTTCTCTTCACCTCAAATATTGAATGAGCTCTTAACGCATAAAGATGATGTTTTTAGTAAAGGAGATGTTAATGATTCAAAACATGCCGCATTTTAATAGCACTGGATAAAGAGCAGCAGTAGTGATGATGATGATGATGATGATGTAAAGGTGTGCCAGTAGATAAATCTGACCTCGGACACGGGCACCTCTTAACAGTGCTGAATTTTAACAGTTATGTATTGCCAAATGATCCGTTTTGAGGACAGCCGTCAACCAGCAGACGACGAGACATTGATCCGTAGAGTAGACTTGACTTGGCTGATCCCGCTTCGCCACCTGGCTGTTTGTCAGCTGTTCTCTGCTGCACTTATGATGACAGATGGGTTTTGTGTTGTCTGTTAGAATGGCTCGGACTACTGACTATCTGTTCAAGCTGAAAATGATAAAATGGTAATGAGCCAGCAGTCAGGAATTAACGGGGACCTGTTATGCAAAGTCTTTAATTTATTATTTTTTTTATCTTTTCCGTGGGCCTCTAGTGAACATGTAAAACATTCCCTGCTTTCTTTTTCTGTTTTTGCATTGGGCCAATTCGATTTTTTGTGACCTCATATGGCAGCACGGTGCCTTAGTGGTTAGCACTGTCGCCTCGCACCTCCAGGGTCTGGGTTCGATTCCTGGTCAGATTTGATTCCTACTGCTGTGTGCATGGATGTTTTCTCTCCATTTTTTCTCTCTTGGGGGGTTTCCTCCGGGTACTCCGGTTTCCTAACTGGTGTCCCCAAATTGCCTGTAGTGTGTGAATGAGTGTATGAGTGTGTGTATGTGCGCGCGCCCGCCTCGTGGTACACCACAGGACCCCTGTGATGTAGGATAAGGTGGTGTAGACGATGTGTGAGTGACCTCATATGAGGGGAACCCCTAGCCCGACTAACGCTCTGCTGTTCTGTGGTGTTCCTCTACATAAATACAGAAACAGCACATTCAGACCGGTCAAACAGAGAGAGTTGAAAAAGGGGCATTTTAACTGGAGTATTAACTGACACCTACCGTCCTGTGCAGAAGTCTTAGGAACTTCTTAGGAAGTCTAAATGCTATAAAGTCAGCATTAGGTATGACAACGTCTTCAGGACCCTTTTAGTCTCATGTACAATTTGTACAAGTTTCTAAGGAAATTAGCTACTAAGATTCACTGAGCTATTTCTTATGAGGACGGTTACACCAGCTTACTTTTTGTATTTTGTCTGAAATGTGGTCACTTATATAATGTCTCGCTTTCTTTTCTGGCATACAAGTCATTTTTGTGTAACATTCAATTCTGTGTTGAATACTGAGGTGGTGGCGTAGTGGGGAGTACCTCTAGGGTCTGTGTGGGTGAAGTTTGCATCTTTCCCCTGTGCTTCGTGGGTTTCCTTTGGGTACTCGGGTACCCGCCTTGTGCCCAGAGTCTCCTGACCATAGGCTTCAGGCTCTCATGACCCTGTATACACACTAAAGCGGTATAGAAGATGAATGAATGAATGAATGAATGAATACTGATGCTTGGAAGTCAGGAATGTTTTTAATTCAAATTCAAATTTTATTTGTCACATACACAGTAGATATGCAGTGAAATGCTTAAACGACCGCCCGTAACCTTTAAATAAAGATTATTAATAGGAAATAAATATGAATAAAAAAAAATTTTAAGTAGAAAATAAATTTAGCTAAGATATGAATAATATATCTGTAGAAGACAAAATATAAAATATAAGAAAAATATAAGAAAACCTAGCTGTACAAATATGGAGAAGAAGTGATTACTGTACAAATATAGAAAAATATAATTATTACTTTAATGATTTTTTAAAATCACTTTATTACATCACATGCCGGGAAGATGATGCAGTAACGATATCTCGTTGTTATTTATACTCTATTATATATAATAATGACAATAAAATTCACTTGCTCACTTAATAATAAAAAATTGCATAGGCGCCTAAGACTTTTGCACAGTATGGTTTGTTAGCTTGTTAAAGAAATAGTAAAATACGTAACTTTTAAATGCCTCCCAGCAGGATTTAGATTTACAGTACTTGTCAATATCGAAGTATTAAAAAAAGATCAGAATAGTCACCTGTGTTTAGTGTCGGCTTATGAGCAGTGCTTCTGTCTAGTGCAACCGAAGGTCTAGTGCCGAGGTATTTAGCAGCATTTTTAAAGATTCGGCGATACAAACCTCCTCGCTTGTTTACTAGCATGACTGAATGACTAACATTTTAATGCTTTACCGTGAGAGGCTAGTTCACGGCTATAAATAATACTCATCAGTTTGAAGTGGTTGTGTTTCTTAATGGCATTCATATTATCGCCTTTTTAAAAAATTTTTTTATTATATATTAGCACCATGCACTCTAAGCAGATGAGACAGTTTTAAAGTATGTCTGGAATACACACACACGTCTTAGTTGAATAATTTTTACACGTTCCCGGAGAGGGTAAACGAAATCCAAATCTGATGAAATTCTGTGAAAACTCGTCTCGATGAACAACTTTCAAGATTAATAATTATCGTGAACACATGTGATTGTCTGCAACAAGCTTCGGCAGGGAATCTGCAGCATTATGTTGATCAGGTGTGCAGAAGTGTTTAAGATCTGTAATATCATGTACACTTTGAGAGGAGTTTTATATTTCCGCAGAACTCCGAAAGAGCCGAGTTCTTGCCTAAACGACGCATGTGTTTCTCCTCCGAGTGGTTAGTCGGTGTTTCAAGCTGTGTCTTTTGTTGTCTCCTGTTCAACCAAGCTGAACTTTTTTTGACACATGTACCAGGTCTCTGGTGAATCCTTAGCAAAAAATGTTCAACAACACAAAGTCCCAGTATTCCCAGTGGCATTCTGCTGTCTGTGGTATACAAGGGAAGGAGTTGTTGGAACAAATTGCTTCTGACAGGCTGTCGCAGCACATCAGACAGCGTACTTAGTGTAGACATCAGGGTGGACATCAGGGTGGACATCCGTATTGGAGCTCGCGCAAACGAGCCAACCGAGGCGTCAGGCTTGTACGATGTGGATTTCGATTAAGGCTCCTTGCAGCATATTCAAAAGACAACGTCACGCATCATAGTCGAAGTCTGATCTGCGCTAATTAATTGACCAAAATAAATTTGAACCAGAAATAAATTTGATGGTTGTTGGTTAGATCCAATTTATATATTATATTGTAGGTACCAGTATATCAGAGGGAGAATATAATGATAACAGTTAACAACATAATATTTTGAGCTTGTCATGCAATTTAAAGCTTCAGCTCTGTTGTTTTGGTTTCTTGGAAACCTAACCGAGTGGACGGAAATGTGGTAACTAAGATGTCAGCAAGTGATTGTCCAACGTTTCATGGATATTCTGCTTTCTGATTTCTGTTCCCTCTTTGTTACTGTGTGTATTAAGGAGGAGAAGTACACTCTACAAGGTGAAAAGTTTGTGAATACCTGAGCATCATACCGATGTGTGTTTATTTTTGTACATCCTGTTCCAGATTTCCCATTCAGCCAAAGATCATTAGTGAGGTCAGGGCCTGATGACGGACAAGTAGGCTTGGCAGCAGTCAGTTGTTCCGGTTCGTCCTGGAGGTGTTGATTGGGGGGGATGAGGTCATGGCTCTGTGGAGGACACTCGAGTTCTTCCACCTCGGTTTTGGCAACGATTCCTTCATGGAGCTCTCGTGTTGCACAGGGAAACTGTCATGCCGGAGCATGTTCGGGCATCTTAATTCCATCTTAAAGCTACAGCATAAATACATTTGTGTGCTTCCAGCTCTGTGGCGAGTCTAATAGTCAGGTGTTTGCATACTTTCGGTGACGTAGTGTATCTCACGCTGATAGTGACAGCTGAAAAAACCCCGAGAGTTGATGCCAGGTTGCTGGGTGAGTTTGTTTGTTGTTAGCATGTTTACTTGATGTCTGTGAAGATTCTCAGTCATCTAGGTGAGGTTATCTGGAAGTCGAGACATGTCAACTGAACTTCTTTATTGTTGGGTAGAAACGTTCCACTACTAGTTCCACCAAGTAGCTTCGATCTGATTGAGTAGTGGAACGTTTCTATGTTTGCCTGATGTGAGGACCCATGTAATAATCATGTTTTGCAAAACGTTTGGCCAATACGTCAGATTTCCAAACTATGAAATAACACATATGGAATTCTAACAACAGTCAGTTGTTATTTTAAGGCACAAAGGTTATTTGTTCTGGAATAGTTCTTGCAAGAACAGCATTGTCAAGTGCATTTGCACAACCAATCAAGCTCCATGATGATGAAACTGACTCTCATGAAAGATCATCTCAGGAAAGAAAGACCAAAACTTACCTCTGCTGCAGAGGAGAAGTTCACTTAGAGTCACCAGCCTCAGAAATCACCAATTAACAAACAGCACCTGAGATTAGAGCCATTATGAAGGCCTTACAGAGCGTACGTAGCAGATACACCTCAGTATCAACTGTTCAATGGGATTATTGCATATTGTAGAAATAAATAGTCAGGAAAGACCATGGGAATTAGAAGGTGTGTCCAAACCCTTGACTGGTACTGTATACAGATAGTACAGTGAATAGTACTATAGAAAAACAGAACAAGTATCAAGTATCGGAGTTATTTGATTTTATATATTTTATTATTATTTTATATTTATATTTATATATTATATTATTATCCTAATTTTTTGACCAGATGTGCCCGCGGCTTATTCGCGTGATATTTAATTGCACAACACTAAAAAATGTAAAATGCCATCTGTTGAATTTTGAAATTAACTAAAATTTTTAGTTGTTACCATGAAGTGCATGGAATGAAGGTATGAGATTGTGTTTATTAAGAAGATTTTAATTGCACGCTCATAAGCGTGTATAAAAAAATTTACAAAAAAATGTATCTGTTGAATTTTGAGATAAACTAATAAATTTTTTTCAAAGTATATATATACACACACAGGGTTTTGGACAATGAAACTGAAACGCCTGGTTTTAGACCACAGTAATTCATTAGTATGATGTAGGGCCTCTTTTTGCTGCCAATACAGCATCACTTGACAGATACAAGTCCTGCACAGTGGCCAGAGGGATTTTAACACATTCTTCTAGCAAAATAGTGGCCAAGTCACTACGTGATGCTGGTGGAGGCAAACATTTCCTGACTCGCTCCTCCAAACCACCTCAAAGTGGCTCAATAATATTTAGATCTGGTGACTGTGCAGGCCATGGGAGATGTTCAACTTCACTTTCATGTTCGTCAA
>JAQMYJ010000005.1:20202945-20221972 GCA_030014305.1 Clarias laeviceps
TAGAAAGATATAAAAATCAGGAACCATCATGGAGTTAGAAATTGTTCTAAAACTTTTGAACGGTAGTATATATCATGTCATATATATATATAAACTGCTATCCCGCTACTTCTGCATGCTTGACACACCCAATCACAAGATTCCAGATCCCTCCAACCCAGAGAGATCTTTCGATATTGGAACTTAAACATGAACTTCAAGTAAAAAAATAAAATAAAAATCACAATTAAAGTTTACTGATCGGTAAAGACTAATATACCAGATCTTACACTATACCTGGCCTTTTTCAACATTTCTAGTATAAAATACATACAAACAGGATGTGCTCTGAAAAATAATCCACGACAGGCTATTGTGGAAGGCCATTACTATACAGTACAATAAGTGCATGTCCCATGTGTTTTATTCCTCTTTTGTTTTTGTTACTAACATTATAACAGCGCTAAACACTTCTTTTTTTTTTTTTTTTTTTTTTTGGCTTTTGCTTTCTGTGTCAAAAATAGTCGCAGCATTGTAATTCCTGTTCTGCAACAAACCTGATCTGTGAACAAAAAAAGAGGAGAATATTTTTCTTTTTTTAAATTGTGTATAATTTGGGTGGCTTAGGGTTTAAGATTTACACTGTTGCCTTGCACCTTCAGGGTCGGGCTTCGATTGCTGCGAGTGTGAGTGTATGTTTATGTGACCTGCGATAGATTGGCACCCTGTCCAGGTTGTACCCCGCCTCGTGCCCTAAGTCTCCTGGGATAGGCTCCAGGCCCCCCACGACCCTGTATACAGGATAAAGCGGCAGAGACTATGAGTGAGTGTATATAATTCTGCATTTGAGGTCAGTTGTTTGTTTTGAACTTATTCTTGAAAAATAAGAAAAAAAGTTCAATCTTTTTTGACACGCATCTGATTATATGGCAAGAAAACATGAATACAAAACACAACATGGCTCATGTTATAAAGATGTTACATTATAAAAACACGTTGTCGTAGAAATCTTCACAATGTCATTTGATACACTCAATTTTAATTAGTTTTTGTTGGAAACGTTTGCAAATGTGCCTGTTAAAATAGTTGAGAGAAAATGTATATTAAGAACAACTACCTGAGCCATGATGTACGAGGAAATTCATCACCACCACAGAGTCAGGAATCTTAACAGCGTTCTGGTGTAAAACTAGTCTAAAAGGAATTCAAACAAATGTTGAACAATATTTAAAATTCAATTTTATTTGTATAGCGCTTTTAACAATTGACATTGTCGCAATGGTGTGGAAACTGACAAAGTTCTCCCCTAAGCAGACGATAACGGTGTAACAAGAGACCTCCTTTGAATTCAGCCTCTCTAAGATGATAAGTATGCCAGCATTATCTATGATATGCAACAATAGCGTTTTGCAGATGAAGGCGCTCTCTCACTTGTAAAGCACGATAACACTCAACCAGCGTTGAAAGATGCAAGTGCAAACTGTCTTTTTTATCTCCACCATACCTGGGGATTTCAGTGAATTACTTTCAGTCAGTAACTTTCTCCAGTCTATAGAGCACCCTCATGCTTGTTCTTTGTTTTGTTTTTTTCTTTTTCTGAACTGCCTGCTGAACTGGTGCGTTTTTTACTGAAGTCATCTCCAAACTTTTAGGTGGGAGGAGATGTTCTGCTTGAAGAAGCAGTTTCTGAATCATCACAGGCGTGGTTTCATTGTGAGTAGGTGCTCGATTTGAAAAATAAGGCACAACATGGACGCATTAAATAATAAATAATGCATGCACATAAATTGGTGGTACGTCCGGTTTTTGCATTCATTATTATTTTTCTTTTGGTGTTGTCTATTCAATTTTTAGCTGAGTTGAAGCTTTTTGTAATATATTTCCCACGCAAAAAATGATGAATGCCTCAGTTTAAGAGGCTGGACCAGACATTTGAATTCTGGATCCAATTACTTCATTAGTTACTGCTGAAGGATTGGCTATGGTGTGTGTGGGGTTTGGTGCACTCGCACATTTTACTCTCCCTAAAGTGTGTGTATCTGCGGCATCCTCCTCCATCAGTGTTAAATTGGCGTGTTTGCGATGAAGAAACGCTCGGTCAGTGGGTTCCTGCTCTCGGTATACACGGGTGTGAGCATTTTCAGATGCTTGAGCACCTGCAATCCCATCCTCCAGTGCGTTCACGTCTCGATCAGACACTGTGAACAGGTCTGAGTGCGAGTGTCATTTGCAGCTCTTGGCACTGCAGGATCATCTCACAAACAAGCAGTTTCAATGATGGCTAAGGCAGTGGTAGATCATTCAGCCCATGTTATGATTAAGATTGGGGATCGAAACCCGGGACCAATATGGCACCGGTACCTATATATGTTTTAGGACCGAAGCAGATCTCAGTGCCTCACTTAAATGCCAGAGCGATCGATTGAAATATTTGACCTCTGGTTCTCTGAAACGGACGTGAGAAGCATAATCACCCTCACCGCACGTGAAAAATTATTTCCAGACTCAGATAACAATAATACAAATCCAACTAATGTTTGTAGTAAAACAAGTGTGCATGTTGTTTTCACATTCCGATTTAAAAGCACTCTGGAAATGAGACCATCCTCGTGAATGCAGTTACACTCGCTCTGACGGTAGCAGGTAGCGTTAGCTCGCTACAATTAAAGCGCCTAAAGCTAAACGCTCTAAAGTGTGACTGTATTTCACAACAAAGGATTCCGATGCCACGACATGCAACAGATATCCTTCAACAATTGCGTGTAAAGGAGGAAACACGTCGAACATAATGAAACATTTGAGGACACGCGAGATAAACTTAAAAGCAGCGGGATGCACTGTGTTTAGTGGTTTGCGGACAAAACCATTTTTTTTCAGCTGGCAGTGTGTGCGTCCCCGGCCCCAGTCAGACCAACACTAGAAAAGTTTTGCCAGATAAGGCAAATATGGTCATATTTCTGCAAAATAATTGCTGAAATTCGAAGCTGGTTTGTTATGGGTTAAGGCCCTTGCTCAGTCATGGGATTTGAACCGGGGACCTTCGAACCACTGAGCTATCCCAGACCAATTTTTTTGTATTGTATCGATTTGGTACCGATACCCATTTGTCATATTGATCCGTGCTGTGTAATATGTATGCTCCATGTGGGAAACGATCCAACCTTGTTGTATGCATTGCCAGTGTTCTTGGCATTGTTATTGTTCCAGGAACTGCTTAAAATGTGATACATGCGACATGCATGTGCAAGCAAAGTCCAGGAAGTAGTGGTGGGTGTAGTGTAATAGTTAATCCAGTCTACCGGTTGTATTTCCTCCTAAGGTGTGGATTTTATAAATAAGCCATGATACTTATTTTTAGAAATGCATCATTTGCAGTTTTTTTTTTGCTGATTTCCAATTATTTATTTATTTTAAATGCATGAATTCTTTAATGGCAAGTTCTCCCGTGATTGTTTTGTGTGATGATTCACGTATCGCCACACTAACGTCAAAATCTATTTCATTTAAGAACATTTTTACATTTATAATGGCAAAGAACCAGTCGAATTGTCTAGTTTCAGTTTGATTGACCGGTGATCAGCCTCGGATATAAAAGATTCTGGACTGAGCGCTGAAGCTTCTAAGTGGCGCAACAGAAACACAATTTTATGATGTTACATTATCAAAATTTGTTAAAATCCTCTGATCTGCTTTTTTTCTTCAAACTCTCTGAGCAAATTAGTCTCGAACCCGCTCATTTATGGATTACGGATCCACGGATTTGAGCCTCCAAAAGGAACATGTCTCTAAACAGC
Organism: Clarias laeviceps; assembly: GCA_030014305.1. NCBI lineage: Eukaryota > Metazoa > Chordata > Actinopteri > Siluriformes > Clariidae > Clarias > Clarias laeviceps. Next base: position 20,206,719 of record JAQMYJ010000005.1, read on the forward strand.
ACAAATTACTCGAAAAATCAAGTGCGTTAGAAGCTCCACATGCCCACGCGGCCGTGTACTCGCTTGTCAGGGTGAGTTTTGAGACTTTGGAGGCATTTGAGGAGGTAAAACGTCGCCGTTTCTTTATAATCCTACAGGTGTTACACTCTGACCTATTTACACATTTTCATCCCCTGTGTCAGGAGCTTGTTATTTGCTGAGTTTGTTTAGAAATAATAATTATGATGGATGCTCAGTAAAAATATTAAAATTTAAGTTAAGTGTTAAACTTGTAACAATCTTGTATTTGAAGGTATTTTGTATTGTTTAAATGATGCTGCGCTTGGTTTTTAAACTGAGAAAACTAATGTTATAAGGAATGGGCTATATTTAATTAATCATTACGCTGTTTTAAAGGTTTAAAACTGTCACAAAATCGGAGAAAAATTTAATATCGAATTGGGCTATTTATAAAATCATGATACTTACAGAATCGCAATTTTAATCACCTAGGTATCGTGATGATATCGTATCGAGTAGTAACTGGTGTTTCCCATCCTTAACTTTCAATTCGATTTAGTTACATTTATTTTATATATTGCTTTTAACAATGGTCATGGTCTCAAAGCAGCTTCACAAAATCAAAAGAAAATTATGGAAATGTGTACGAGATGTGAGAAAATCATCATGCTCAGATTGTCGCTGATGAGCAAGCCGAGGGCGACAGCGGCAAGAAAAAACTCCCTGAGATGGCAATAGGAAGAAACCATGAGAGAAACCAGACTCAATAGGGAACCCATCCTCATATAGGATAGCAGGGATTGAGCTGCAGTCGTACTGCGTGTTAGGCAGCTGGAAGTGAAGATATCCAAGTTAACATGGAGTCCAGGTCGGCACCTGGAATCAGACAGAAGAAATGTTGCTTGAGCTTATGAATGAGAGTGCAACCATGCTGAAATCAATACCGAATCTCTCCACTAGGTGCAGAGGGCTGAGTCTGGATCACTAACGTTCATAATAAAACATGTACCGTTAAATACTGTATAACTTTTACATTTCCTCCAAAACTGCCCACTCACTCGAACACATATCTTAAAATGAAAAAAAACAAAACAAAACTAGTCAGAGTCAAACTTAATCTTATATACCAATGAAATCAAACTGAAAATGAGTTAACAGCTGCCAACCTGGGCGGACGGAAGCCATCATGTGGCAGTGTCTCCGCCGAGACGCGTTTGATCGATCGTTTGGGAGCGGGAAGAAAACGCAATCCGTGTGAGCAGATTCAATATGTGTCTGCTGGATCGTATTTGTAAATAAAATTAGGTTTGACTCTGCCCGGTAACCTTGAACTTAACCTTGTGCAGTGTAGAAAACGTCAAAGTTATATTTAATAGTCCATATTTTGTTATGAACATTCACACTTGTTGGTAGATCAAGTATGCCTCCCCTCTCCCTAAGAAGACATGCTCCGTAGACTCCCGGGTACAGATGGCCACAGCTGGATTTAAACTCGTGAAGGCTTTTTTTTTTTGCGCTGCTCTGGAGCATGTGCGCGATCTGAACACTAAATCGGCCATACGATGCGGATTTTATTTTCTCATAAAGTGTGGATTTTCAAAATGAAATCCAAACGCTACTTCTATTTCTATGGCCATTCATGCTGAAAACTGGACGATTCCGGTCGTTGGGCGATTGATCGGCGCATCTTACTTATTGTATAACCACTAACAATGGATAAGAGTTTCGGCATTGATTTCAGCACTCACATTCATAAGCACAAGCAGCATTTCTTCAGGTGTAAGTGGAGTGCTTAGTACAGGCTACCTTTTTTGTTGTTGTTGTTTTATGCATGCATCCTCTACATCATGGAGTCATGGCCACATGGGAAGCAGACCTAGTTGCAAAAGGTTACACTCTCCATGTGACCTTTATCTCAGCACAGTGTGATCCTGCACAAACAAGCAGGGCACCATTTATAGAATGCACTGTTATTCTGGTGTTGTAATGATTACAATTAAAAAGCTTCTAGTGCATTCCAGTAGTACTGACGCAGTCCGGGAAGAGCGTATGATGAGAGTCACGCCTGCTGTGATTATTAGGGATATAATGATGCATAAGAATGCAGTCCAATATCACGATGTGGCAGTGTCTGCATTCAGCATTGCCTGAATACCTGCCTCGGGCTTCTGTTTTTAATTGATTGTTAGTATTGTATATGAAACCAAATCGGTGCTCTACCACATGACAATTAAACATGTGGCATATTAGGGGCGTGGGAGCGTTCCTGAGGACACTCAACCCCAAAGTCTGGTTCGTTTTGATCAGTGAGAACACAATCGTTCCACGCTCGGGAACTGTGCCCCGGTCCACTGGAACGATACAGCATTTTCAGGAATGGATCGAATCAGATATGGTACCTAAGATTGGAAGTAGATCGCTGTTTAGATGCGACGTCATCAGTGTGGTCAGTCTCCTCCGAAATATCCGTATGCATGTAGCACTCGCCAATCTCATCTTCTGACTGATAAAGAAGGAAGGCATGCGGGAGCGTCGCTCTTGACATTTTTTCAAAAATGTCAATAATATTAAGCAAAGCTCGTAGGGTAAATTCCTCATTCTCTTCTTTTCTTGTGTTTAATGGCGGTTCACAATCGAAGTAGGTGCATATTGCCACCTGCTGCATCAGAGACCATAGACGCGCAAGCGGACCCGAGAACGGAGAGCAAAAAATAATGTGAACTCTGGCCAGCAGTGGGAGTGGAAAGAGGGGAGCAGTCGTTCCAAATCATTTGTGCCTAATGTGAAAACATCCTAAGTGAACTGAAGGCATGATGGTGCAGAATAGGACATTGGAGGGATGTGGAAGACATTCAAACTGCAGTTGTTGAGTTGCTTCAAGGTCGTGGTCGCTGCATGGGGACGTGCATCGCCATGGAGCCCCAAAGCTGTTTTTGACAGCATTTCTCTTCTTTTGATGTGAATTGCAGGTTTCTGTTTCTCTCTAAACGTAATGCAATATGTCGCACTGATCGCTGATCGTCCATGTTCCTGAAAACGCATGAGAACAGGAGGCCCTTCATGTATTAAAAGATGCTCCTTGTGGATTACTTGGCAGATTGCCGTCGTTTAAATTGCTTCTTTACTGATTCGGACAGTAACTCCCCTGCTGCCTTTACATTCCAGCTCAGGCACTATGTACATTTTAAATTACCTCTATATTTTTATTCTCCCTTGTATGTGGGAATTCAGCACACTGTAACGTTTCAGTCCACTACTCCTTGGTTGTCGGCTTTGCAACTTACTGTGAGGTCAAAGTGCTCCCACACACCAGATCTCAGTGTAACCGTTTTTTGTGTGTCTCTTAAGCTAGTACACAAGCATTCTTGCGTATTGGCTTAAGAAAACAGCACACCTAGGAGAAGAGGCTCTTCTGAATCAATGTAAAGACGAAGCTCTTTTTTTTCCTGAAGTGGATGTGTGGGCTTGATGAAATGAAAACACAAGCAGTGTGTATGGCGAATATCCTCCGTTATTATGCAGTCTGTTGAATGTGGAATCTTGTATCAATTGATACGGTCCAATGCTATACACTGCATTGTAACACGTCTAGTAATAACGTACACGAGGTAGCTCTAATATAACAATTGGGAGCTGCTCTATGCTGAACCTGTTTCGGGCACTTCATACACCCCATCGCTGCGTTTAATCAGGTGACCTTTTCCAGGTTGCTCTGCATTTCAGCCTGATGGAGCTCCCAGGGAAAAAGAGTGTTTGTGAAGTTAACCGAAGTTGACCTTTTTCATGTTTGCAATAACAAAGCAAGCGGCTCACGGAGCGAGGGTGTGGCGGCCTCATTTTGGGTGATTGATTTATTTGTCTTTATTTGGCTGCAACTGATCTCATCTTAAATTTCAATAGTGATACTATAGATTAGGTTAATAATGAGTCACAACTGTGAGGTTTAAAGGGGTCATTGTGGTAGTGAGCGCGGTTTAGGAACTCATTTAGGAGTTCATCTGAGTTAATCCCTAATGTAGTAAATACACTATTACAGTGTAAAGAAATATCTTCTCACTATCTGGGGTTCAGAGCTAAAGCTTCACACTGGATCAAGCTTTGTCTAGGGATTTGCCCTAAATCATAAAAGCAAGCTTAATGAGCTTCCTCTACTGTTTAGGCAACTTATTGAATGAAAAGCTTTAATGGACGTTTCAAATTCAGTTTTATTACTGTCACGTCATAGTTCACACCATTACTAAGTAAAGTATAAAAGGGGTTTAATTCTTGTATGTGGAAAACCTACAGTACAGTGAAATCTGTTTAGGTATTAAAAAAAATATATATATACAAGACAACAAAAATAACTGAACCGTATAAGATGTGGTAGAAAAGGTAAAGACGATACTGTGGAGTGATATTTGAACTTAATATCCAGATATATCCTTCATCTTTCACTGGACATGCATTGAATATTTAAGCAATATCACACGAGAGGGAGTGCTGCACATGGAGGGTGCCTCCGTGATGATATCCAGCACAACAGGACCATCTCAAATGTGGTATTGCTTTTCTACAACAGTTCCGCAAACACCATTTCTCATCAGCAGATTTGTTTGTTTATTAAACCAGTTATTTTACTCCAGCAACACACATCCTTCTGCGACTGGCAGAGCTATCTAACCGTGACTGGCGGAGCTGGCGACTGACAGTTATTATAATTAACTGGGTGAATGTAGTTAATAATAAACCATGGAGGTGGTGGACCGTCCTATAAATCCCACAAGTTTCTATTTATGTTTCCACATATTCCACTTTAGAATGTCAGCTCTGTTAACTTCCGGATTCCTGGGGTTAAATCCCAAATAGCATTAAAATAGTAAGCTTAGTGCGCTGTGTAGGCCACTGTCACACACAACAGGTAGTGCCCTTGATTAAGGGTTTAATCTTAAGGAAAATGAAACAATACGATTTGACTTAAATTAAAGTGCTCGCCCTATCATTGTTAGTTCAATTCCCGGGTGATGCTATAGCTTCCCGCAGCCGGGGACCTTGAAAGAGAGTGCTGATTGGCTGAGCTCTCTCAAGCATGGTGGGATGGGAGGCATTTAGAGCTCTCACATCAATCACGGCTCTACAGGCAATCAGGGGCGTCTGTGAGCTCACGCAAGTGGAAGGAGCGGATAGCGCTGTCCTCCGAGTGTGTTACGCCGCCCCAACGGTGCGTGAGCGAGCAGTTCGAAAAGATGCAGCCAGCTGGCGTCACAAGATTCGGAGGAAACACGTGATAGTCTTCAGCCCCTCCCGACTTGAGTGGTAGTAGTAGCCTTAATGTGGGAGCCCCCTAGTGGCAGGTGGGAATTGGATATGACTTAGAAGCAGTTGTTCAGGAGACAGTGTTGTATCAGATGACATAACGTTATCAGTACTGCAGATTGTATTGGCCTTTTTTTGCAGCCATGCTGGCGACCGACAATTAGAATAATTAACGATTATTGTGATATTAGTGATACATATAGTTAAACATCCCAGTGCTGTTACTTTCTATTATCAGCACTCGTGGAATGCTTCTCGTCTAATCAGATTACTCGGCTGGAACTACCAGTTGTATAATAATAAATAACATTGTAGAGCATGAACCCCTGCTTTTGCTGATTGGCCAGAGTAATGTTTTGGCGAGCGGTCTGCCCCGCTTTGTTTCTTCTTTACAGAACCAGGGTTGTGAACGAAGATGAGATTTTTATTTTCTCATCCCACACAATGAACAGACTGTGGGGAGATATTCGCTAAATTTAAGAAAAAACGTGTTGGATTAGAATCGCTGATTCATCCAACCATCACAGTGGGAATAAAAACAGACCAAATGCTTTCTTTAAGCTGGTAACAGTATCTAAGGAGGGGGTGTGCAGAGGCCGCGTAAAACCGTGCATGTGCACATTGATGTGATCTTCCTTGGTCTCCGTGTGCATAGATTTGAGTAATGTCTTCTGCTTCCTGCACACTGACAGGCTCTTATTGTACACTGGGGCAAAAGCATGATGGTAATCTGTTGATGAAGAGCTGCAGATGGGTCTGATGAGAGGGCTCTAAGGGAGAGCAGAACATCCTGCTGAGCCACATGTAAATGAACATCACTTCCCTCAGCACTTCTTCCTGCCGCTCTGTTTTCATGACATGCTTGACCTCAACCTTCCTCTCAGCATTTGACTGAGTTACATCATTCTGTCATTTAATAGCTGGCGGGTCAGCGTGAACACAAAAGAGTTTGAGGGGTTCGGCACAGCTGCAGTGTTGTTGTATAGAGCGTACGAGAGTGTACAGTAACAAGTACTGTGACCACGACAACATCGATGTTATGATATTATGTGACTCTACACAAATCTATTTTAAGACGGTTGGAGCATTCACGCTCGAATATGTTACGCGTCACAGGTAGTAGAAGTGTATATATATCAGGATTATGTATTGACTTTAGATGAGGGATCAAAATGTGGGGTTTTCTTTTCTTTCACCTGCCTCTTGGTGAATAGTCCTCCCTCACAAGCAGACAAATGGGTGTGACATTACTGCAGGACCTCTAGCAAAACAGTGGAACGCAGGAAGCTTTCATTTCTTTTTTTATACCTGTGTATACTCATAAACTGCAGCAGTTTCAGCCGTGAGAGTCAGTAACAAGATAAACTTTGTACTCTTAATGACCAGATGTTATACCTCGACATCATGGAATTCTCCATTTTATTTGGTCAGAAGGTGATTATTGTTATATTCACAGTTAAAGACTGGAAAAAGGCCAGGTGATTTAAAAAAAGCAGTGGCAGCTCTGTGGCTAAGGCATTAGACTACTGATAGGGAGGTTCAAGGTCCAGCACCACCAGGTTGCCACTGCTGGGCCCTTGAGCATGACCTTTAACCCTCTACTGCTCAGATGTATAAGGAGATAAAAATGTAAGTCATGCTCGATAAGGGCGTCTACCAAATGCTATGAATGTAAATGTGATGGCTTCAGATTCTTGGCTAACAGGAGAGGAATCTGATGTGGTCATCTGCTGTTGTAGCAGATACACGTCAAGGGGTGATGCTTTTTTTTTTTAACTCGTCATGTAGCATCATCGACATATCACATTGCGCACATGCATCAACCAGAGTTCAAGTTCAACAACCTAGTACCAACATCTATAACGTTGCCAAATCAACATTTTGACAACCAAAAAACAATTGCTGGTGAGCTTTGCTTTGCACACAGCAAGGTGTGGCGTTTGCCATTAGCTCATCCTCAAGCACCCCTCTCGTCTCTCATGTCTCTCCCTCTCTCCCTCTCTCTCTCTCTCCCCCTATCTCTCTCTCTATCTCTCTCTCTATCTCTCTCTCAGGCTAAACCACACCCCTACTTGACACAAAGTCAAACAGCGATGCTTTGGAAACCAAACAATTCCTCATAACCAATGGTTTGTTGCGCTTACCACGACAGCCCTGGAGGCAACTCCAGCTGCTTCTATAAGAGCAAGGCCACTGAACACAAGTACACTTTGCTGCAGGGAGTGACTATAAAGTGTGATGAAAATAGCAAGGTCACCTGTCAGTCAAGCTCCCAGCATTTCCGCAGCCGAACAATGGCAGACAGTAGCGGTGGCCAAAAAGCTTAAACACGGCAAAATGAATGCGGCTGACAAAGCCTGCGTGAAACTAGCACTGCAGATATTTAACCAGACGGCTCCACCCACCTAGTTTTAGTTAGTGCTGCAGTGCCGGGGGATTTAGACAGTGTGCCAAGTGCTGCTCCTGTGCATGTGGTTTCAGCTCTCAGATCAGTGCGCAGTGGCCTCGGTTTAACTAACAGATTTACTTCATTCATGACGTTTATTCGGCCATAAACTCTGCCTGGTCATCTGTCACAATTTGTATATGGACATACAGGTATTATCGCTAGCCTAATGCTGTGTCCTGCGGTTTTCCGCTGCGCAGACTCAGTGTGGTTCTTGTCCGTCCCTGCATGTTTTTGGGCAGTGCACGAGCTTTCTTACTGCCTCTATAAACTAATTACATCATCCAAGAGGTTGTGATCCTTAGCTCAGTTTGGGGCTGAGCAGATATTTAATATGCATCAACAACTGAACACACTTGAACTCCTGTGACATGGTAGTCTAACCTAGGATTGTAATGTTCTCTGTAAGTAATGCTCAGTACTGATTGTACAGTATTTCAACCAACACAGCTATAAAGCAGCGTAGTGTGTGTTAGTCATTCAAGAATCCAGAGATTGTAGAAGGGAGATGGGATTTGTTTTTAACACACACACACACAAATGAGTTGAATGGTTCTCTAAGCTGGAATATAATATTGGTTTTATGACATTATAAAACTGACACAATTTTAACGCTTAAATTAATAGAATAGAAGTAATAGAGAAATGACATCACTGGCCAAAGAGGTAATTGTTCAGAAGGGTCTGCTTTAAGGAAATTGCTGAAAGGACTGAAATTGGATTAGGAACTGTTCAATGCAGTATTAAATCTAGTGCTGAACTGTGAACTTTGTGGAAAAAATGTGGTAAAGGAAAAAAAAAATCATGTATGGAGATCACTTAAACGCTTGATGTTGCATCATGGAAAACTGACAGCAGGAATCACAGCTATGTTTAATAGTGAAAATAATAGTATTTGAACACAATGCAACGAGAACTCATGGGATTCAGACTAAACATCTCCAGTTCGATAGGAAGCTTAAATATTGGGCTTAGAGCAATGATAAAAGGACATATGGACATCTGATGGGTCCAGATTTACCCTATTTAAGGGTGATTGGTGAGTCAGGGTTAGAGCATAAAACGATGCACCCATCATGCATAGTGGCCGCTGTAGAGCCTCTGGAGGCAGCGATAAGATCTGGGGTTGCTTTAGTCGGTCAGGTCTAGGCTCGGTGACGTTATCTGACAATAAAATGAAGGCAGCCGATGACCTGAATTTACCGAATGACCAGGTAATCACGTCAATGGATCTTTCCTTTCCTGATGGCACAGGCATATTCCAGGACTCAGTTTCTGAATGAGTGGGTTCCAGGAGCACGAGGAATCATTTTCACGCATGAACTGGCCACCACATTGTGATGATAATCAAAGCCGAGGGCAGATGAATGAAATATTATTGTGTGAATCTTTTTAGGGCCAGGCAATGTATGTGAAATGTTTGTCGTTTTAGTTTATATATTCAGCAGTTGTAATAAATAAACGTCCACTTGAATATTATGTTTCTTGTGTGACATTTTCATTTATCAAACATCATTAACACCAAGAGGCCATTTATATTAAAACACATTACTTAAAAAATAAAAAAACAGGGGTTTGCTTGCTTGGCTGCGATAAAACCAGAGTTCACTTGAGTCACTGTTTGGTTGGTTGTCTACTCTTTAAAACCACATGATGTTATATAGTTGCTCAAATTGTTCTGGCCCAGATGAGCAATACTTCACTCAATTAACCGAGATCAAGGAATGAAAGCTATACGGCTGCTCATGGAAACAGGATTGGCTCACCTTGTGTGACTCCTGAGTCAGAATGGTATGTCAGATTGCCTCAACTTCCTGCACATGTCCTTTGTGTAAACAGGCCTGTTTGTCTATGCGTAACGTCATGCCTCACCTTAAACTCCTAGTGCTGCTGGCTCTGACATGTGAGAAAATCCAAGGAATGCACAGTAGCTCAATTTTAAAATTTGCTCACTCAAAAACTCCTCGAAGGCCAACAGGCCAAGTTGGTCTCTTGAAATGACTTTATAGTCTTCCGTAGATGATGTTATATTAAACATTAAAATGCTGGAAATTCGAGTAGTTGTGTATGCATCAAGAGAGACATGGTGTGATATGTGGCGGTGTAATGTTTAGCTATTTCCCCTAGTTGGGAACGAGTTTAAATGTGTTTCCTTATTGTTCTGAGCATAGATAGAGTCAGTGCAATCAGTGGATGTTTACATCCTAACGTAGGACAGTACGGTGAAACACAATACTGTGTTTTGTTTCATGTGACATTTTGGTTTGGGAGTCACAGGTGTGGCACTAATGATTGATGCAATGTAAATGAAACAAGTTTAAATCGAGTCACTGGAAAATGTTCATATCCAGGAAATGGTCCACTGTTACATAAAACAAAGCAAAAGCTCAGCCTTTTAGCACGTGGACAGAAATGGAACAGGCCTGTGACATGATAAATTATGCAACTAACCATATGACCTCCTGTATACCACTGATATGGAGCTAAATTAGGACTCACTATGTAGGGCAGTTTTAAAAAGGAGGTTGGAACAGTCAACATTGTTGTACCTTCAGAAGCACATGGTGCACAAATAGAGAACGAACCTAGCCTCATTTTTTCCCCACATGCATGTTTTCAGGCAGAGCTGTACCTTTTTGCATCAACGCTATTTTAGCATTGTTATAGCAAAGCAGTGCTTTAATTGTTTATTTAAATGCTACTTCCTCAATCTTGTATGAGACTTTAATTACTAACAGAAATGTTCATTTGTTTGTTGCATTCTTTTCTAGGGCTCACCGCAGAAGGCTTGTATCGTGTGAACGGCAACAAGACTGATCAGGACAACATTCAGAAACAGTTTGACCAAGGTACTTAATCAGGACCTGGCGGATCATAGTTTTTTTTCTCAAATTTGAAACAGTTACGTGTGATTGCAGAGAAACACTGTGTCGGTAAAGCCGGTTAATAATTAATCTCTTTTGGATGCCAGTTTCCATCCTCTTTAATTTCTGCGGAAAAATCTTTTCTCTCATCTCTCTTACTGCTCTACAGGCTAATGTATTCACCAGAGAGAAACAAGGCTTTTTACTTATCTAATGGCCTGTTAGTCAAGAGCAGATGAGCGAGACCTCAATAGATAACAAGATGGGAGTAATTATGTTAATGTTTGACAGGGTTAGAGCCCATAAATGTGATGTAGAGCGTTTCAGTTGTTTCCTCCTCACACTTTTTTTTTCCCCCTATTTGGTCACTTGCCAGTTCCCTGTACCACTATTGTACAACAGTAACTAACTTGAGGGTAGGATAAAATCCAATGGGATGTATAAGGTGCCTTATTTTGAACCGCTGTTCTTTCCATATCACAAGGCAGCGTAATACACTCCGAGGAAAGCCTCATCGTGGTGGAAAGTGCTATCTGCCCTCTTCCACATTCAGAAGGATTAGTTAGTGTCAGAGTGATTGACAAGGCCTTCACGGAGAGCACATCATCTTTTGCTTTATTGATTTTCAGACATAAGAGGCTGTAGCATCATTAGATTTGAACTTGTGGACTCCTAATTAAAAGCTCGAATGATTTTCTGTTGTGCCTCTATGGAAACCCAAGAACATTTAAATTGGGCTGCATTTTGTACAAACTTGCAGTCTTTTGATGATTAGTAGTATAAGAAGTGCTTCTTTGGCTTTCTTTCTTGTTAGTTAAGTTTTGATTAATTTATTTGTTGTTGTTTTTTTAAACCTTTATCCTGACATACTTGTTAAGCCACATTTTACACTGCATGGTTTTCATGTTTAGTTGCTGTCTCACATCATAAGAGAACAATTCTTTGCTCACGGGTGGAGTTAGGAGGATAAAATATGATGTTGGCAGGTGACATGTAAAATAAAATCACTGCCATAAGCTTGTGTTAAAAAATTTTTTCCATGACCCCATTTTTTGCACAGATTCAGGATCACATGCACATAAGAAACAAATAGAAAGAGGTCATTTTTAGCAAATACCGTGCTGAACTTTGTGGAAGAAATGTGGTCAGAAACAAACAAACAAAAAGATCACTTTACCATCAACACTTGGTAAAGTTGCATGGTAAAAGAAATCGACAATAAAAGCCAAAGCTACAACATGTTTAATAGGGGATGTAAAAATATAGTGATTTGTATACACATACAGTAATTAGATCTCACAGTATTGGGACTGAACAGCTGAGTGGACATAAGAAAATCACTTGTTAGTGAGACTAATCAAACAGCTTCAGTTTGCCAGGGAGCATAAAGATTGGACTGTGGAGTGATGAAAATTGGTCATGTGATCTTGGGCATTCAGTGTGCATTGAATGAAATCATAGTGTGTGAATCCTTTTTTTTTTTTTTTTCCTTTGGCCAGACGTTAATATATTTTGAAATGGTGAACAGAGTTTATTGCTTAAATACTATACAAAAGGTTTTATATATCCATTGTTCATATTAAAGCCCAGTCATTGCAGCCTGCCGAACCATGGACAGTATAAAGATTACAGTGGACAGTGACCATACAGAGCAATGATCTCACCTTTCGGCCTGCTGAGTTCCTGCCTTTCTGTATTCACTACATAAAGAGATCAACTTCGACAGCCGTCATTTTGTCCTCTTTACCTTCTGCATTCTATTTTACATAATTAATCAACACCGCGGAGGCACATCTGACAAAAGATATTACGATGTAGCTTTTACATCACTATCACTTTCCTCACGCTAACATTTCAGTTGTTTCTCTATATAGACCACAGTGTGGATTTAATGGCCATGGATGTTGCTGTGAACTCTGTAGCCGGGGCACTCAAAGCATTCTTCGCTGATCTACCAGACCCACTCATTCCCTACAGTCTCCATCCAGAGCTTGTAGAAGCAGCTAGTGAGTATATCATTCCTCTCTTACTCTTCTAGACGTGTCAGAGATCTGAGATTGTTAGCACTCTCACAGAGTTCTGCATTTGAAATAGTGAAGATTATTATTATTTTTTGAGCAATGGGTATAATTTGTCCCCATACTTTTTTTATAGTGCGGTAGAGCTTGATGATATCTAAAAATAACTATAATGATATCCTTTTGTTAAAAAAAAAAAAAACGTGATAACTGATTGTATTACCCTACCTCCCACCCCCATGTGTAATACTGTTTACAGTCGCCGTGGTAACCTTTACTACTTATTTCCCCGCCCAGCTCTTGTTCCCATCCAGCACACATTTTAAAGCCTGCGCCAGAACATAAAACTATTTATAATCTTCTTCTATATAAATGGAGCTTAACTATAAAACCCAGACGCCGCACATAAAGAGCACGTCATCCTCACAGATATGATTCGTGGAAATATGCAAAAAAACAGGAGAAGAAAAAAATTTGCATTGTAGTATTTTAGGCATTAATGAGTTACAATAATTAAAGGCATTTTAGTTTGATTTTCAGCAAAATGTCCTCAGTTTTTGTCCTCGGAATTCCACACCAAGCACTAGCTTCACGGTCCAAAAGTTATCTACGAAATAAGTCACTTTAGGTAAAGTGTAAATATTTGGATCATATCAGCCTATCGTACAAGCTGTTTAAAATAACACTTTGCTAGTACTGTATTTGCGTCCAAAATAACCAAAGTCATCTGTTGAGGATTAGCTGCGATGACGTTAGACGTCGAAGCAATTTGATACATCGTCCATGCCCCCAGTGCACTATTTGGAATCCAGCCATTCTGTAGAGCCGTCCGATTTCTCACCGGATAAATTACACGAAATGAATCGTGACTATATGATTACTAGGCATGAGAATCACCAGGGACCACCTGGGGGTCGATTTGATGTGAATTGCGATTCTGTCAGTAGCACAATTTTCTAAATATCCCATTTCATTATATTTTTTTAATTTTCAGATTTTGGTGCATTTCTAAACAAGCTTATAATACACAAATAATTTTCCCTCGTCATACAGGATGTGTGACCAGCTTAGAACGTGTGGGATTACAAAATAAAAAATAAAAAAAATGCAATCCGTTACACAGTAACAGGTAATGTGTGCGGTAATGTGTGCATAGTCAGTAACTTGTGGCGTTTTGCCCGCAGTTTACTGAACATGATGGACAAGTCAGAGAAAACGTCAGAGACAAGAAAATCAGAGATTACTTAGCGAAGGTACAGTAATAGTGGACAAGATCATGGACCTTTATGCAACTACTTCCAGTGCCATTATTCGCAATGTGTGTGAGAATAATCACAATGTAAATTTTTTAATCAAATGGTGCAGCCTTACTTGGTGTACACCCTGCTGTTGCAGCACAGAATTAAACCCAGTACTGCTGCCTTTGCATATAAATATAATTACAAGATGTTGTTAATCACTCTGTAAAGACGACAGGCTCACTGGTAGTGTATCTCTTTTCTTAATTCTGTAATTTTATGGTATCTGTTTGTTATGTAACTTATGACGTGTTTTAAGTGCAGTTTCTTTCTGAATTCAAGCTGACATTTCTTTTCTGATGCATCACATTATTAAATTAAATTCAATTCAATTTTATTTGTATAGCGCTTTTAACAATTGTCATTGACGCAAAGCAGCTTTAATTATGTAGTGCATTATACAATAAAGTCTGTTCAGTAAATAGTAGGGATGCAATGGGGTGCAATTCAAATTCATATCATTCAGTACAGGATGATATTTTAGGTCTGGTGTGCGTTGTGTTCTAGGCAAATGCAATCGAGCTTTAACTCGTCCTGGGAGATTTTCTCCATTAATTCAGTTAAGTCAAATGAATGGAAAAGGCATCACATCGCTAAGGACCTGTAGCCAAAAATTCAGGTATCACGTGATATATATGGAATTTGTGCAGGTTTTAAACGTCTGTTGAACAAGTTGTATGTAATTCAGCTTTACAGCCCAAGCACTTAATTCCAGCTCATGTAATTTCCGACTCTTCACAGACGAAATGGGGAACTGGACGTTTAGGTTATGTTAGCAACATGTGAATAATTAAATGTAGCACATTCCTTATAACATTAGTTTTCTCACTTAAAAATCAAGTGCAGCATTTAAAGAATACCAACCAACTTCAAATACAAAAGTTTAACATTTAACTTACAATTAAAGTTGCATATAAAAAATTCAAAATGCAAAAAAAAAAAAAAGCAACATTTTCACTGAGCAGCCCGTATCTCTGTCATCCGTCATAATTATTATTCCTAAAGCAAATAATTTTACTCTTATCACATGAGATTAAAATGAGTAAATGGTTCAGAGTGTGACACCTGTGGGATTTTAAAGAAATGAGATCCACCTCAGTTGCTAAACTCAACTTGACGTTGAGCATGTGGGTTGAGTGGCTTGTATCTGAGGCTTATCAGCCGATCATCTGTCATGGCTCATCTGTATTATAAATGTAAAAATAGGTTTTAAAAAAATCAATTGTGGCGATACGTGAAAATCACCAAACCACCGACTCGCAAATCATCTCTGCATTGGGGGGGGGGGGGGGGGGGGGGGGGGGGGGGGGGGGGGGGGGGGGGGGGGGGGGGG
>JAQMYJ010000005.1:20221982-20243133 GCA_030014305.1 Clarias laeviceps
CAAAGACTCGCAAATAATATATTAATTGAATCCCCCCCCCCCCCCCCCCATCTTTAATAGATAGTGCTCTTACTATACTTTATCTGGATTTCTTATGAGTTTGGGACGTTATGATCAGTTTGCCGTTGTTTACAGGTTTGTACAATGTTATAAAAAGCTTTGTCCACTTCACTGTATTGAAAGTGTCTTGGACCATGATTTCAAAACCCAGGCTGAACTGTGATTTTTTTTTGTGCACCATTACACCCGTACTAAATAGTAAACTTCACCTGGTTACTGTAGACTTACTGTAAATACAACTATAAATAAAACTGTAATCCCCAAGAGCCTTACAACACACTTAGCACTCATGTTATCCATCTATGATTGCGTAATGACTCATGGTCACGCGGCCTGTCATGCTGATGTCATGCAGCTAGTCATGCACCTAATAATCTAATATGAGACCAGATGCTTATTTCATCTGATTTGACATTTGATGTAATGGCAGTAATTAATAGATTATAGTTTAAGTGTGATGGATTTTCTTATTAAATATATAGCAGAGAGCAGTGGTGCTGATATGTGTGCAAAGGTCTGAATGGATTTTATGTATCTTTTACTGCTGTCTGGTTACTGTGTTAGTTACGGCAGGATTAAATTTGATATAAAGTGATGAGTTTGAGTTCCACCACCATGCCAAGCTGTCGCTGATGGCTCCTTTAGCAAGACTCTTAACCCCTTTTCTCTCCAGCGCAATGAAATCACTTTGACTAAAAGCGTCTCCCACAGGTAAAACGCCTCTCTGCTGATGATAAGACGGCCGGCAAGAATCCGTTTTGTACCTCCACCCTCTTGATTTAGCAGGAACTGAAGAAATCTGTGCTGAACTCAACAGGAAATAAATCCTATCATCACTCTATAATCCCATCCTCAAGGAGGCTGACGATTAGTAATTCAAATGCACATGTATTTATTTATTTATTTATTTTCATCCTCGGTGACGTTGTAGTTTTTTTTTTTCTTAAGCTTGAACTATTTCTTTTCCTCCTGATGCTTTCTTTTCCCCCCAAGCTGTGGTGCTGAATCTAATCTGAAGTCTGGTATGACGTGTTCTTGACAAACTCCGTAGGCACTCAGCAGTCGGCTAATGTCTCTGTTCTGCATTGCTTCTCCTTTTCTCTGCGTCTCTCTCTCTCTCTTTCGCTCTTGCCTCTGTGCCTCGGTTTACTGTCTTACTGCTTGATCTGCTGCCAGATTTCCACTCATCCTCTCTTACTCAGACAGCCATTGTGCAGTATTTCTCTGAGCAAACATTTTTACTCAGTGACGTCAGCGTCAGACTCGCAGATGTGTTGCGACTCGTCTCACACCGGTCTCAGCGGCACCGTTAGCAGGAAGACAGCTGATCGAGCCGCTTTGGAGACGCTGTCTAACACCAAAACCGATAGCAGAGTGGATATTTTTGGACACAGTTTCTTAAATTGTGTTACAAACATTATAAAATTGAGTGATTTAACTATTTCAAGGCCGTCGTGAATCTGATTTATGTTTATTTAATGTGCTTCCATGTTTACAGAAATAATGGACCATATTGAAAGACTGCAAGTGCTGAAGGACATTGTGAGGAAATTTCCGTCTGTGAATTATGAAGTTTTCAAATATGTGATCATTCACCTCAACAGGTAAAAACTTCTGTTCTTCAGGTTGGTTGTTGTGCTCAGTTTTACTATCCTCATGAGGACCCTCCATTGACACCTTTATTAACTTTAATCTGTGAAAAAAAGGAAAAACATTTGGTCAGAACTGTCAGATATTCCTGTCCTTGTGCATGCAAGTGTCTCCACCAAGATATAAAAACATGCATACACACACACACTCTTTTTTTTTTTTTTTACTCTTTGCTATGTAGTTATTCAGCTTATTAATCGTCTTAACTCTGCTGTAACTTAAATAGTCTTTAATATACAATGAAATGGTCACATTCCTAAAGATAACCGGTAATTATTTTTTAAATTAATATTTAAAAATTCCTCTAATAATGTACTGAGCAGTTATCTTGTGACACCAGCATGGCCACATGGTGAAAGCAGAGACTTGTATAATTAAAACTTATGAAAAAGGAGACTTGTAATAACCGAAGGCTTTTCTTTTTTTCCCCCCTGAAATACTTTCATGTGTACCCTGGGCTTTTTAATTACATTTTGTATAGTGAGGAAAGCTCGGACTGGTAGACCTTTTGAACACAGCTTTTCATGCTTTTGCTTTTTACCCGACACAAGCTCTTTGGTAGTCATTCTTTTCTTTGTCATAGCAGTGTTAAAGTTTTTTTACGGCTGTTTAAATCTTCCAGACCTGCTGAAAAGCCGATTTAATTTGCTCTGATCATAGATCAGGTTGATGTTTCATCATTAATTAGTTTTGAATTTCAGTACTCTAGTGTAGAGGACTACTGAATCAAATGTACTAAAGTTGCAAAGGCATTATATAAACCATATATAAACCATATACAAACCATATTTTATATATGGAGGGGGGGATTTAGCATTGGGCCTCTGTGGACCACCACATTGAATGTGAAATGAAACACTCAAGATGTGAGCAAAGTAAAGCTTTCAGCTTTAATTCTAGGGGTTTGACAAAAGTGTGACATTAGAGCCATTCCAGAAGTAATGGAACAAACTACCATAAATACAAACATAAGGAATAATTTTAAAACTTGAATGAAAATCCTTTGACTGCCAGAAGTCTGGGACCTATGGACATGACCACATGCAGAGTTTCCTCCCTGAAGATGTTTTACCAGGCCTTTACTGCAGCTGCCTTTAGCTGCGTCTTCTTTGTGGGTCTTTCTGACTTCAGTCTTGTATGTCCTATTTCAAATATACCATTTCTTTGACTTGGGTAGCTTTCACTGTATGTTTTGGGTCATTATCCATCTGCCACATGTCCTATCGGTTTGCCTCATTTGGTTGAACCTGAGCAGAGAGTATAGCCATACACATTTAAAACGTCATGCTGCTATTATTATCAGCAGTCAGGTCATCAATAAACACCATTCACCCGGTTCCACTGGGAGCCAATGCACATTATACCATAACATTGCTTTGGATCATTAGCAGTTGTATTGGCAACGTGACTGTTGTATTGGCCACTCCCAATGTTTTTTTTCCCCTCTTTCTGATGGCCATGATTGACAGCCACTTGTTCCATTATTTGTGCCACCAAAAATTGGGTTATGTGTATGAAAATGTCAGTAATCCCTGAATGGTTAATGCCACACTTTTGTCAAACCCCTTGAATTAAAGCTCAAAGTCATGACTTCAAGTTTACTGTGGTAGTGTACAGAGGCCAAACGGCCAAAAAATCTTTCTTTCAAAATTCATGGCCCAACCCTAGATTGTAACTCCGCCTCCAGCGGTTTTTGTAGCAAGCACTATGTATGATGGGTGCATCATTTCTTGTGCTTCCCTTCTTACCTTGATGCACCAATCAGAATAGGGTCAATCCGACCTGACCTTTTCCCTTTTTTCTAATTAATCTCACTAACAAGTAGGTTTCTTATGGCCACACAGCTTGTAGATCTCATCACAGATCTCATCACACTGCATGGAAATGATCTTACTTACATTAATAAATAAACCTTATGTTATGTTGTTTTTTACCATGCAACTTCACCAATTGTTTTAGTGATCGCCCTTCATGATTCCACAAAGTTGATGGTTCCTGGTTATAATAATACTGTGTTACAGCAGTTTCAAATGTCCTTCAAATCTCCTTTCATTGCCCCTTCTGAAATGGCGACTTTTTTGCCCACCCACACTACCCTGTGCCGGGAATCAGACTCAGGATCTTGTGAACACTTTCTGTTGCGCCACCTTTGGAGCTCCGTAGCTGGATTTTGATTGAGAAAAGTAAAATTCATCTGAGAATTGCAAAGTGTTTAAATTTATAATAAAACATTATTTTATTATAATTTTTTTCCTTTAGAAAGCACCATACGTTGAATGGATTTTGTAATATGAATAGAAACTGTTGAATGCAGTTAAAATTAAAGACTAAAATGCATATGAATAATAAACATTTTATATTATTATTTAATTGCTACTTCGGGTAATTTAAAATTTTGGCCTTTGCTTAAATTACCCGTTAATGATCATCATTAAGGCTTATAAGCAATACAGGTAATATTTTCATGTTTGCTAAGGTAACCGTGTCACTTCCTTTCTCTTAGGGTGAGCCAGCAGAGTAAGACAACGCTGATGACGGCGGACAATCTGTCCATCTGCTTCTGGCCGACGCTTATGAGGCCCGACTTTGAGAACAAGGACACGCTGTCCACCACCAAACTCAACCAGTCGGTCATCGAGAGCTTCATCCAGCAGTGCAACTACTTCTTTTATGGCAGCGAAATAATCGAGCCTTCCGGCGCCACTGGAACGTCACCTCCACACGCCGCGCACATGGGACACGCTGGGCACGGCATGGTGGAGTCCCTGCTGGCTCTACAGCTCCCTCCTCCACTGCAGCCACAGCAGATTCAACACCCGCTGCCCCCTGAACCCCTCATTTAAGTCACCTTTATAAAATGCGAAAGGGAAAAAAAAAACAAAAAAAAACAAAAGCAAAATTCATTTTTGTATCAAGGTGATGAATTCGCATCACATGTCACAGATATGCATTTTCTTAAAAACAAAAAAAACATACACACAACAAATCAAAAACAAATTAATTTACATTTCTGTGACTGGGAAGAAGAAAAAGGAAAAATCCTGATGATTTGTTCAGGAAATGTGGCGAACTGGTCTGGCCAGACAAGCATGACTGCAAATATAAGGAAGATATATTTATACTACAAGATTTTTTTTTTTTCGTAAGACAATTGAACCATTCTGTGTACACTACATGCATAATCTATTTTACTGGCTTTATCTTGTGTCATTTTTTTTTCTTGTTTTTTTTTTCTTTTCTTTTCTCTAAAAAGACTTCTTTTTATAGAAATATGTTACTTAAAAAAATGAAAAGTAACATGGTGATGGAGTCCTGAGCCCATTGGACTGTTTTGAGAATTGCAAAAACACCTAAAAACACACACACACACACACACACACACACACACACACAAAACACGCAGCCTGGGATGGACACCAGCAGTAAAAATCACGCTCCTCACCTTAGGAAAACCACCGAAGGGAAAAACTCCACTGGAACTCTTTGGCACATCTGAGAAAAGCAGGTGTTAGGCTGTTGCCTCGTTCCTCGCTCCTCCTTCAGTCCTTTTTAGACCTTTTTGTTGGTTTCCATGTTTTGTTTTGTTTTTTAGTTTTTTTGGTTTGTTCGTAGGTTTTTGTTCCGTCTCAAAGTCTTGTTTTTGCACACCAACATGCATTGATGTTCTTTAACTAAATTTGCATGTCATTTCCCACTTGTAATAACTGAAAGATAGAAAAAAAAGACGTACAAACTTAACTGTTTTTTTATGCAAGATTTTTTTAAAACTCAATCTTATTTGCGGGAACATGGGGGTAAAACAGGGGTAAAATTATATCTGCTTATTTTATCTTGCCATAGGTTAATTTTTAATATCTTTTTGTTTTTTAATCATTTCTCTAAATAGAGAAAAATATCTCTATATATATGAATATAAATATAGAAAATCTATCTATATATATATATATATATAAATAGACTATATATAAGTATATATATCAGCACAATTTGCTGATAAATCATGGGGTACTGGAGCTCTGTATAATCTTGTAAAACTTATAATCAGATTTCTTTGTGTTTTGCTGTACTAAAAATTGGACTTAGATTAAGCGACTGTACTTAATATTCCCGATCTAAAAAGATTTTTTGTTTTTCTTTCTTTCCTTTTTCTTTTTTTTGTAGATGGTACTGAATTTCGTTCCGCTGTAACAAGATGCTGCTTAGAAAGTTTAGTCTTCATGTGGAAACTAGCTCGACACAGGCATGGGTAGATTTGAGGGGTTGATATGCGGTCAGAGAAATAGTCAAATAGTTTCTTTCAGAAACTTCGTAAGAAGACAATTTATATCTCAGTCAAATCAACATAACAGGAAAAGGGCTTAAAAGGTTTGGGGGAAGCGCACTGCTGCTAGGATCCCATTTGTGTAGTTAGAAAAAGCAACATTTGTTCATAAAACCTGCCTCATACAAACCTGTTGTACAAACTGAAAACAAAAAATAACATCATTGCTATGTATTATAGTAAATAAATGATTTTGACAAATCAAGTCTTTGATTTCACGTCTTTGTGTTAGAACACCATTTTTGACTGTTAGATTTCAATCACCCGATCTCCTCATGAACTCTGAACTTTGTAACTGCTCTTTACAACCGCGGTGAGCGGAAAAGCATCTCGGAAAACAATGTGGAAAAAAATGGACCACATCTCTCTCTGACGTTACCGTGGATACGGATTCACCAGACTGTACCTGGGTGAGTGAACGATGTTCCTCAATCTTTAATCGTTCTCTTTAGGTGCCAAATGAGTGGCTGATTGGATAATTGCTTCAATGAGCAGCACAAATGTCCCGGTGGTCCAAGATGAAATTGCGTAAGTATTCACCCCCATCATTTTTATTTGTTTATTATTTTTTCTTGTGTGTGTAAATACTGCATTCCTAAAGAGCCCCCTAGTGGCTGGCTCAGGGATCCTTAACTCCAGGAAGTTCAATTTAAAATGCATTTTAAAAGCAGTTCTTGGAAATACTGTATCTAGGTACGTCCTAAAGAAGCACATGAACTTCAGGCACCTGTTACATCCCTGTTGCTGATGTAGCTTCAGCCCTTTACATCTTGTAATGATTAAGTTTTCTTTAAGTGATGCAGTCGAGCAGGTTCTGCAGCAAAGCATTTTTCTTCTTTTATGGCAGATTATTTGTGCTTCAATCCTCTGGGACAAAAAAACAACAAGAAGAAGATTTAAGCACATTTTTTATTCATTCATTTATTGATTCAACTCTAAAAAAAAAAAAATCCTTTTTCGCTGTTGTGGTTGGAGACCTCTTGTGACCAACTATGAGGTCTCCTTGAAATTGACCTTATAGTGCCTCTCCCTTAATGTGTTTTGATTTTTCAATCCTTTCTTCACCTGGAAATAATTTTCATCACACAAATGTGCTTTCCACAGGGAACCTCCCTTAATACTTGTGGCTTGACATCAGCAGAAACTAGAGGCATGGCTTATTTGACTGACGAGCTGTATTTATACATAAGTATACATGCTTATGTATGCAAGAAAAAAAAATTAGGGTTGTGTCGGACATTGGATTGAATAGAGCTTGAACAGACAATGATGTGCAACCATAAACACTCCGGAATGAGAGTCAGGTCAGCAGCCAGAACACTCACAGCAGTTCTTTTCAATATAATAATGGATTGGGAGATTGTGTGTGGGTTTTTTCTGGAACGACTATACAAATCATTGCTGTTACTCCTTAATTAATTCAAACTTGTGTGCTTGAACTTAGTCAAATGGTGAAGGTCAAGACTCTGGGCATAAAAAGATGAGCGGCGGATAACATGGTGGCTTTAGCACTGTCGCCCTACACCTCCAGGGTCTGGGTTCGATTCCTCCTCAGTGTCTGTATGCATGGAGTTTGCATGTTCTCCCTGTGCTTTGTGGGTTTCCTCCAGGTACTCCGGTTTCCTCCCACAGTCCAAAGACATGCAGATTAGTCTAATTGTCATTTCCAAATTGCCTGTAGTGTGTGAATGAGCATGTGTCTGCACCCTCCCATGGATCGGCACCCCATCCAGGGTGTACCCCGCCTCGTGCCCTAAGTCTCCTGAGATGGGCTCATATCCCTCTGCAAACCTGTAAACGGGACCTGTATGGTGTAGACGATGAGTGAGTGAGTAAAGGATGACATTTCGACTTCCATCAATGTCCATGACAACATCTTCCTCCTACAGCAGGCTGAGAATGTTTCGGTCTGACGCACAAGAAAAGCAGAGCTCTATGTCTCATCCCAAGTAACTCCTGTGACTAAAGGAAACACCTGCAGGAGTCTCAGTCGAGGATGAATCAGCGAGCTAAACTCCACCATCAAATGAGTGATTTTTTTTTTTTCCTTGAGATATTTGACTAACATATGCAAGAAACACCTCAGCTTGACCTAGCTATCTTACTCAGATACACTAGATAGTATGTGGACACCCGTACATCTGGGTCTTGCCACAAAGAAGAATGGACGCACAACGTCTATGTATGTGCTGAAGGATTGTAATTTCCCTTCACAGGAACTAAGAAATCCCCCAAACATGTTTCAGCTTGACAATGTTCCTGAGCACAAAGTGAGCTCCATAAAGACCCGGTTTGCCCAGTTTGATGCAGAAAAACTCAAGTGGATCTTAGCTGTAGTCCCAAATGCTACCTGTGGCCCAGGCACCTTTGCCCGACATCAGTGCATAAAATCCACATGAAAAAAATAGAGAGCATACAAAATTCTGTTTGGGGTTCGATTCCCGCCTCGAGTCCATGTGCCTGGAGTTTGCGTGTTCTCTGGGTACCTCGGTTTCCTCCCACAGTACAAACACATGCATGTTATCCTATGCTACAAATTGCCCGTAATGTGCGAACGGTGGTCGAGCTGGGAACACAACCCCTTAAGTGTATGGCATAGTAACGAAGGATACACACTATATTGCCAAAAGTATTCGCTCGTCTGCCCTCATACTCTGCCCTCCAACTCTTAAACCATAGTTTAAGACCATGATGTCGGCCCACTATATGTTGGCAGCTACACTATATTACCATAAGTATTCACTCACCCATCCAAACCATTTAATTTAGGTGTTCCAATCACTGGTGGCACAGTGGTGTAGTGGTTAGCACTGTCGCCTTGTAACTCCAGGGTCCGGGTTTCTGTAAGCATGGAGTTTGCATGTTCTCCCCGTGCTTGGTGGGTTTCCTCTGGGTACTCCGGTTTCCTCCCACAGTCCAAAGATATGCAGGTTAGGCTAATTGGTGTTCCCAAATTGCCCGTAGTGTGTGTGTGTATGTGTGTGTGCCCTGCGATGGATTGGCACCCTGTCCAGAGTGTACCCTACCTCGTAACCTAAGCCTCCTGGGATAGGCTCCAGGTCCCCGCGACCCTGAATACAGGATAAATTGGTATAGAAGGTGAGTGAGTGAGTTCCAATCACTTCCATGGTTACAGGTGTATAAAATCAAGCGCATCATCTGTGTTTGATCTTGTGGAAAGCTTTCCAAGAAGAGCTGAAGCTGTTGTATCTCCAGGATGGGACGTATCCTCTACCCAATGTGTTGAATGGACCAAAATGCATTAAAAACATTTTCTTAAAAATAAAATGCACATAGAGGCCATTTTTCAAATCTGCAAGACTATGCTGAGGGTTTTCTGACATTGTGGGAGGCTTCGCATACCTCTATCACAATCCTGTTGTTGCGCTTCCTCGTTCCTTATATGGTAATAAAGCACATGGCTCGCCAGAACCCATGTACAACATGTGAATGGCTTTGAAGTAGTAGACTCAGGAAATGGATTAGTGCTTATATCTTTTTCTGTGAATAAACTAGAGAGAACATTCAGACACTGTCACGTATGTGTATGTGCGGGCATACTGTACTTGCGCCTCTCTCCTGCCCGGTAAAAGCACCAGTCGGTAATCGTATCGAGGTGAGCCGGAGACTTTACACAATTCTCCCATCATATTTAATATAAATTTCTGTGCTTCATTCATAAAGGAGGAAAAAACAGCACTTAACATTTCAAGCAGAATATAATAAACACATATTTGTCATGTAAAATTCTTTAAACAGATTAAGCAAACGCATTTCATCCAATTTTGTTACTTATTTGCGGCAATTTCTTTCAATGAGCCACTTCCGTCAACATTTGCATGAATAAAACAGGATTTTTGTCATGCAAGTGACACCATAGTGATGCATGATGATTCTTGATTTTTACCTTTTTATTTTGGTAACTTTTATTTGGTACTCTGGCTGTAGAATTTATTTCAATTAACTTTTAGAAGACAATCCATCATTTTTCAACATAATCTCGCTTTTCCATACACTTTGTCCATCTGTCAACAAAATTTAGTATTCCCTCATAAAAAATAAAAAAAAGTTTTAGGCTGTATGCACTGAATGCACTGCTGTTTTTGCTTCTTTATCAGAAGTGAATCTTCGCTAGGACTGCTTTCAGGGGACCAAACAGATAAAAGTCCAATAGAGCAAGATCAGGGCTATAGGAAGGACCCTTTAAATAGCTCTTCAATAAGTATGGCTCTAGTGGGCACTGTTAATTGTAGAACCTTTTTCCTGATAATGTTCCAATACCGGCACTTGGGAATCAAAGCATCAATTTTCCAGCTGAAGGTAGACTTTTGAACTTTTCCTTGGTCGGCGACTGAGGATGTTTCCATTCCATAATCCGCCGTTTACTCTCAAGGCTATATAAATATACACTATATTGCCAAAAGTATTCGCTCGCTTGCCTTCACATGCTTATGAACTTGAGTAACATCCAATTCTTCATCAATAGGGTTTAATATGATATTAGCCCACTTTTTGCAGCTATAACAGCTTCAACCTTTCTGCGAAGGCTTTCCACAAGGTTTAGGAGTGTGTTTATGGGAATTTTGACTATACTTCCAGAAGTGCATTTGTGAGGTCAGATACTGATATTGGATGAGAAGGCCTGGCTCACAGTCTCTGCTCTAATTCACCCCAAAGGTGTTCTTTTGGATTGAGATCCACCCAGTCAAGTACTTCCACACTAAACTCGCTCATCCATGGTTTTATGGTTCTTGCTTTGCGCACTGGTACACAAACAAAGTTCCCACAAAGTTGGGAGCATGGAATTATCTTGGTATGTCTTGGTATGCAGAAGCATTACGAGTTCCTTTTATTAGAAGGTGCCGAGCCCAAATCCTGGAAAACAACCCCACACCAGTTCGAACCTGACTGCTCCCCAGTGCACAATGCAAGGTCCAGAAACATCATGGATGAACAAGTTTGGTGTGGAAGAACATGACTGGCCTGCACTTCTCTTCATTCACAATTAAAGTCCCATTTCAAGATTCACTTCCTCATGCTCAGCTAGCACATTGTCTGTTTCAGATCACACATCTCGCCCTTTCTCAGTTGTCTTATCCAGGTTACCATTCTGGCACAAAACATTGGTATTCCTCTTGGGATTTATCATCTGTTTGTCTCATCTGTCAGTTCTGCCAGCACTGTCTCTGAGCAATGTGTCTTCCACGTTTCTGATTAGCCCATCCACAATTAATGCTGTTACTCCTCAAAGTTTGTTTGACTGCAGAGCAAATACATAAATCTAAATGTTGTTGTTAGTCTTTCAGCTGTGATTGGACCATCCGAACCGCACACAACTTGGCAAAGGTTTTACACCATATGCCCAGCATAATGAAGGCCAAGGAACACACCAGACAGGTCAGAAATAAACTTGTGGAGAAGTTTAAGGTTATAAAAAATATAACAAGCTTGGAACATTTCACAGAGCACTGAGATGAGTATGGCACAACTGCAAACCTACCAAGACAATGCCGTCCAACTACAGTGCCCAGTCAAGGAGAACATTAATCAGAGAAACATCCAAGAAGCCAATGGTAACCACAGCATAGCTGGGAGAATCTGTCCACAGGACAACTATTAGTCGCGCTCTCCACAAATCTGGCCTTTTGTTGAAAGAAAACCATAGGAAGTCCCGTTTGCAGTTTGCGATAAGCCATGTGGTGAACACAGCAAATGTGGAAGAAGGTGCTTTGCTTTTTGGCCTAAATGCAAAGTCAGAAAACTAACCCTGTGCATGGTGGTGGCTCTTCTTCAGCAAGGACAAGGGAAGCTGGTCAGAGTTGGTGGAAAGATGGATGGAGTCAAATACAGGCAATCTTAGAAGGAAACCTGGTCTGCAAAAGACTTGAGAATGGGGCGGAGGTTCAACTTCCAGTAGGACAATGACCCTAAACATGCAGCCAGAGCTACAATGGAATGGTTTAGATCAAAGCATATTCATGTTACAATGGCCCAGTCTGAGCTTGAGCTATTTTGCAAAGATGAATGGCTGCAAATTTCACTCTCTAGATGTACAAACCTGGTAGAGACTCC
Organism: Clarias laeviceps; assembly: GCA_030014305.1. NCBI lineage: Eukaryota > Metazoa > Chordata > Actinopteri > Siluriformes > Clariidae > Clarias > Clarias laeviceps. The sequence continues at coordinate 20,234,086 of JAQMYJ010000005.1, forward strand.
AAAGAACTTGCAGCTGTAATCGCAGTTCTACAAAGTAAAATTTTTTGAAAACAGTTTACTTCCACTTCACTATTATGAGCCACTTTGTGTTGGTCTATCACATAAAGTCCCAATAAAATACATCGACGTTTGTGGCTGTAACATGACAAAATGTGGAAAAGTCCAAGAGGTAATAATACTGTACTTTCGCAAGGCACTGTAGTTTCATGTTGTAAGCATGCTATGTTGAAGCTTTTATGGTGAACTGCCAACAAGCATATTTGTACTGGATGACCATTAGTGTTAAGAAAAACTAGCTTTATGAATAATTGTGCAGGATGTAGCCGTAGTGCTGAAAATAGCTCTGCTATGTGGATCCGAAGCAGATGCAGCACTATGTTTTGCTCTAATCCAGCTCTGGGTGCACTCTCTTGTTTGAGTATAAACACTGCATAACTCCCAGGAGTGGTGGAAATCACCTGTATTTCTTCTTCAACATGAGCACACGCATACCAAGATCTTTCAGCAAAGTCATAAAGTAATGTGTGACAAGATGTACTAAACAAACCCTGATGTCATACACCCTGGAGTCTTTTTGCAGTTTTGTGCTGGCTTGATGCCAGTTCCAAATGACAATGAACCCTGGTGTTTACACATATAACCAGTGTTCTGTTTCACCCTTTCTAATAAGCGGGGAGGTTAGAAATCACCTGGATAGGGTATGCCAACAATATCATGAGCAACCAACATGCCTTTGACAAACAGGAAATGTGACTGAAGATGACAGCGGCAGTCACACCACTGGGAGGAGTGAAGCTAACCTTGTAGAACCTGGAAAAAAAGTACATAAATGATGCCCAGGTAAATAATGTCAAAGAGCAAGAGATGTTCCAAGTAGAGTGGGATGTTATCTGCAGGCCATGGTGATGCTTCATGCATTGACCAACATGGCCCTTTGTGCTTTTGCATTGAAATTTGTTTAATGTCCAGTCTAAACAGGCAGACTGCATAGAGAACTGCAAATTCTTCTTCAGGGAATGCTACACAGTCAATCAACTGATTCACAAAATTGGTTAATGTGACCTTGGGCGGGAATCCCAGATTCCTACATCGTCATTGCAGAGTTATCTTTCTCTGGGAAAGAAGCCCAACTACATAAGCCAGGCCCAGCATGCATTTCACCCAATGTTTCTGCTCAAATCAGCATAAAGGCAACCTTTGAAGACACCATGTCCACTTTCATCTTGCAAAGGCATGAGATGTTCACCAGACTTGGAACTTATGTTGCATTTAGGATTGTTCCCTAGACTGCTAACTCCGGGCATGAGTGAAGCATAACTGTTTGCACCTTCACATAGGCAACAAAACAGTGCAAATACTCCAGGAGATGAGTGAAGCTGCTCTTAGTGAGGTCAAGTGTGTATTGAGATTTTCTGCACAATGATGAGAGCCTCCCAAACTTTTTGCTGTCTATATAGTTGATGTAGCTTGCAGTCACTTCATTGACTAAGTAAACCAATGTGTGGTGATAACAAGCACTTGGCTGCTAGACTTGCTAGACTTTTCATGCCAGCTAAGTGTGCAATGTTGGCATGAGTCTGATCTTGCATCTTTTAAATCCTCAGATAGACAGTGACTGACAAAGGCTCTGACAAAGATTCTTGACACCAGCTACACTGGCTAACCACTCAGCGCACAACATAAAGCACAGGAGAACCTAACTGAAATAAAGAGAATGAAGGATTTTGTTGTGAAAAAGGAAAACCAACTCATCCTCCAGAACCATTATCCAAAACCCAAATCCAGATTTAGGAGACTCAAAATGTGTGGTGCAGGAAAAAATCCATAAGGTTAGTCGACTAGGGAATGAAGGAGAGGAGACATTTATAAGGGATAAACTGACTGGTATGGAAAATGAGTAGAAAGTGATACTTACCATGAAGAGAAAAAAAATGACAAACTGCAATTAAATAGGAAACCAAGCAAACAATGTAGCAAGTAAAATGCAATAAGGCTGCAATGCCAACAAAAAGTTTTCAGCTTTAGGTTTTCTTTAGATTTCAGCTGGCTTTGTGATCCAGGTGATGGAAACAATATCATGTCACACCCTAAAGAGTATGCTTTTCCACATCCTTGAATCCCCCCTTACATTAAACTGAGCAGATCCTTCAGCAAAGAGATAATCTGCCCTGGTGGTTGCTTGTGATGAGAATGAAAAGGGAAACGGTAATACATTGCAAGAATGCCGATGTACCAATCTGCCCCAACATTGAAACCACTTGCCCAACATTGTATTGTTTCCTCTTGTGTCCCTACACAAGCTTTGGAAAAACCTCTGAAGATGGCTGTGGTATCTGGCACCAAGACGTTAGCAGGAGATGCTTCAAGTTTAAAAATGTGGAGCCTCCATGGATCAGACTCGTTTGTTCGGCACATTCCACAGAAGCTTGATCAAATTTACATCTGGGAAACTTGAAGGCCTAATCAATGTCTCAAACTCTTGGTCACTGTTTTCCTGAAAAACCATGTGGAAGGGCAAATTATCCTACTCGAAGAAACCACTACCATTAGGGAATACTGTTGCTATAAAGGGATAGTACTTGAGGTCTGCAACAATGGTTTGGTAGGTGGTACCTATCAAAACACATCCACATGAATGCCAGGACCCAAGGTGTATAGGAGAAATGCTCAAACCGTCACACTGCTTCCTCCGGTCCTGATATTCATACGTTATTGTAGGCACCTTCAGTGGTGAACAGGGTGAACAGCATGTGCACCTTGACCAGTCTGCAGCTACACACCCCCATACAGAGCAAGTCTTGATGCCGTGTTGACATATTTTCTTCATATCCAGCAAGCATTACCTTTTTTCAGAAGTTTGTGCAACAGTAGGTCTTCCGTAGTATTCAACCAGAAGGGCTATCCTTCGCTCCTCATGCACATCAATGAGCCTTGGGTACCCATCACCCTGGCGCCGGTTCACCGGTTGTCCTTTCCTGTAACACTTGTAGTAGACAGTATGCACTGCATATCAAGAACACCCTACAATACCTGCAGTTTGAGAAATGCTCTTATTCAAATTTGCTCACATCATTAAAATTGCCTATTTTTCCTACCAACACATCCATGTCGAGAAATGTTGACTTATATACAGTATACCTCTCTCCCTGACAGGTGCCCTTATAACAAAATAATCAATGTTATTCACTTCACCTGTTTGTGGTTTCAATGTTGTGACTGATTGGTATATTTTGATGTTCAAAATATGATTTATATGTTCACACAGCTTTAAAAAAAACAAAAAAAAAACTGTCACTTTCATATCACAGTATTCATACACATGCTAGTGTAAAATGTGGCCATGTCACCATAATAACAACAGTGTGCCAAACAAAGCGCTACTTCTCCGGACTTTCTTTTTCTCAAATCACAAATCATCTCTGCAACAATGGCTACAAATGTGTTCATTACTTTTAACGATGGCAAGAGTGTATAAGTAAGTTTACATAAAGCCAATTTATGGCTGTTGTTCATAACACATCAGTGTAATGGGTTTGATGTTACTGATTTACACAAAGTGTTCAGAAGGGTTATTACAGGGCAGTGTGGTTTTCGACCAGATACCAGGTCTTTTACAAAAAGATAGATATATATATATACATATTTTTATATGTAAAATTTTTTAAAATAAAAAGATATATATACATATTTTTCATTTCAGTGAACTTTTATCATTTTAGGTTCACATTTACAATTTTCAAGTCTGTAGCGGACTACCAAATTTTAAAAGCATGTCTAAAATGGTTAGAAAAATCCCCATGCATTTTATTTTATTGTTGTTATCCCCAGGACTATTTATCTTAGTCTATATGTTGAGCTAAATTACGTCTATTACGTTCACTTAGTGAAGACCACCAGACTTAAAATTTTATCAATTTAAGCAATGTAAAAGCTGAAGCCTAAATCTCTTTGGTGTGTTTATAGTTTTTATTATTCTGGAACATTCTTCACAGCTCTGACCATGTATAGGACTTGTATACAAAACAGACATATACAAGCCTTATACATTTTATATACTGTATGTGTATAATCATGTGTAGGTGTTGTTCCTAGCCTTCATGGTTCACGCAATTACAACAATATTGCTAATCATCATAATACAATGCTGTATTTCGCAATGTCAGTCTTGATTTAAATAGATTTCTATTAACATTGTAACCGCAACTTCATTAAGCATTACTGGGGTTTACTTTCTCATCTAAAACATACCACATACCAGGATTGCATGTTGAAAGCTTACAGTCGTTGCAAGAATATACATGAGACCAAAAAAAATAAAATAAATAAATAAAAAGGAAACCTCTATTCGAATATATTGAATAAATGCATATTGGAGAAATAAACCAGTCATGTGCCTTTGTTCTGCTCAACACTGGAAGATATACAAGGTGAGCAACTCCAATTTAAGCTGATGTTAAAAAGTAAGACATTATATCAAGAATTAAAGACAAGGACCTGATGACGTGTCCATTAATAAGTATGAAGCTGATAAACTGTCTCAGATGTCATATGTTAAAGGTGGATTCCATTAAAAACAATATTTTATAGGCAATTCCTTAATGTGGAGAGACATTTATGTATATTGGTATAAGTATAATATTTTTTTAGCATGGAACTAAGACAGGCCCTTTCCTATAAGATCAAGTACGGGGAAGCAAATCAAACACTTAAACTTCAACTCCGCAGAATAAAAACCAAACCCTGTTTACAACTTAAATAATAAATGCACAATGGTGTTGTGACATTTGTTTCATGGTAAAAATAAAAAAGTCTATTTGAGTTAAGTTCAACATTCCGCTATCTGATTACCAACCTTTTTCACATCCACCTTTCGCAACAGAAAGGTGAGCTCGATAAATGTATCACTCGACTGCTTTGACAAATCCAGTTTTTGTATTTGCACCAAAGCCATGACGGCAGGGACTGAGATGGGATTAATCAAGCTGCTGTAAAAGAATCCTGAGATTGAAAGATTTGTGAAGGCATTGTGAGCGCCCTCTTCAGTTTAACACACAACAAGCTGAAGTTCAGTGGCATGGAAGAGAGACGTTTACTCCAACCATATGACTGATAGGATTCTTATAAAGTACAATGAAAAGTGCAGATCAACACAAAATATCTGTTCATTTAGGGAGAGGTTTTCTAATCAAATGGTGTTATTAATTTGTAATTGTAAAAGTAATATAAGCACCCCTAATCAAAGTAACAAATTGGCCAAAGTGTCCTTTTTGGTAACTTCCATAAATAGGCCAAAATAATTGTTGAGCAAAAGTTCAGTTTTTATGAACTGGGGATAAAATCAGTCAGATTTGTGAAGTCAAACTGAACAACAGTTGACTGTGGCAAGAAATACGAAGATGAGTTTGAAGGTCGCAGAAGAAATCGTTCCCGTTGTTTTATCTACTTGAATGCGGATTGAGAGAAGGCCAAAATAGTGCAAGATAAATGCTAATAATCACATGATCATGGTTGGTAGCAGTGCTTATAAGTAACTGATAAGTGGGATGGTGTCTCTCCTCTCAGGGAGAATTGAGGAGATGAGAAAGAGAAAAAGAGAGAGAAATAAAGACTGGGAGGAGGAGAGAGAGTGAGAGAGGGAGACCGAGCAGTTTCACTTGGTCAAAATGACGTGTGAAAAGGGATTTTCCCCTGCTCCTGTCCTGCAGCAAAGATACAGTGGTTACTTGCCATTCTTTCTCAGCCCTGTCTTTCCTTCTCTCTCGATTTCCCTATAATTCCTAGCTCTGTCTGTTTCTCCCCTAATTTTGGGTGCTGGATCAGGACGAACCACTAGAGCTATGAGCGTCCCCGTCAGGCCAGAGTGTGGCCGGCCGTCCTAAAGATTCAGTCAAATGAGGGGATTGAAACTGCTCGCTAACTAAGTTCTCATATTCACTACTGTCCTCATCCTCGTCGTCATCATGGTCCTCCTGGCCAATAGTGTGCCGGTTTAGAGAGTCGGAGCTGGAGCCGTCTCCATTTCCCATGCCTATGCCTGGACTAGGCGAGGGATGTCCAGGTGACCCCACGGCCTGGGGGCGGGGCAGCAGGATCGCACTGGGTGGGTCGGGTGCCAGCTCATTGGTGTAAAGTGCAGCAGGCTCCGAGTTTGCATGCCAATCCAGGCCCGATTCCAGTGGAGGGCTCTGGAGCGCCACGCGTGTCAGCGAGGGAGGGGATGAATCAGACAGAACCGAGTCATCCTGCAGTGTGTGGACGTCAGAATTCAGAGCCTCTTGGTTGCCTGATAAAGCAAAGGACATTAATAAATGATGAAGGAAACAGTAAATGAAAAGACATTTTCAAAAAGAGTAACATCACAATTGGTGAAGTTATTGTAAATCGATATAATTACTGCTGAAACACGTACTCCTCTCCTCTGCAGTGGTGCTAGGTTTTCTGAGTGCAATCTCATCTTTAAGCTTTTTAACTTCTTCCTGGATTTTCTCCTTCACTCGTTCACTTTGATCCACCTCCGCACAAACAGCCTAGTAATGGACAGAACAGTGTTACAGGATCACACACAGACACGCACAAACAGCAAGACTAAATGAGTACAATTGTCTTGCAGTACACTGCACAATTTATAGAAAAGAAATGCAGTTTAAAAACACAGACATGATGGGTGGACAACAGGTGGACAAGACCTTTCTGGGTCCATGTCAAAATAATTAGTTAATAGGAAAACAGTATTTGTGGTTTACATTTAAAAGTAGGACCTTTTTCTGTTAAGAATTTCGTTGTTCAAAATTCAATCATCCCTAGACACATAAACGTATAAAAGACGTATGTACAAATCTTCTGTGAAATCTGCAGTCCTGCGGTGCGCCATGTTCCGACCTACCTGCACTTTCTCCTGAAGGGCACTGTACACCTGGAAAATGGCTCGAATGTCTTTCATCACTCCATCCTTGTCAAAAAACTCAGCTCTAAAAATGCAATTCAAATCAGAATAAGAACAATCAACACAAGCTTTCAAGGCCCACCTAAGCTGCTGTCACAACGGATTTACGCTTATTGAATTTCTTCCCTGTAGAGCAAAATCAGGTGATTATGAGCAGTCCGGTGTGACATTTAAGGGGAAAATACTTACTTCTATGAAAACCCTAGTCATCCAGGTGCTAAGCTGTCTACTGTGAGTGATAAGAGAGATTATGTGGAATACCATTTGGAGAATGCCAGGTGTCACTACCTTATTAGCTTGTAAATTAGATTATTATTATTATATAATTGTAGATAGATTATGGTAGTTTGTTGGCTCCTGCTAACTATTTGCTAAAAAGAGGCAGGTGGGGTACTGTGCAAAAAGGCACATACGAAGACATGCTGTAAAGCATAAATACCTTTTATAGTATAAAAAAAAAATAATACAGTGAAACCTCGGATTGCGAGTAACTTGGTTTGCGAGTGTTCCGCAAGACGAGCAAAAAATTTTAATAAATTTTGTCTTGGAAAACGAACAAGTCTTGGTTTACGAGTACCGTGTATCACGCATGCGCTTCTTGTTTTGACGCCGAGTGTCACGTGATCACAACTGAGCCAACGTTTTTTCTCTCTCTTGCGCTGCGGAATTGTGGGTAATCGTCTCCCCTGCTGGGTCTTGGTGCTCGTAATTCAAGCACTAAGACCCAGCTTAGTGCTTGAATTATTATGCTCGTAATTCAAGCATCTACTGTACTATACAGTATTTGTGTTGATATACACAACATACAGTATTTGTGTTGATACTGTACAAGCTGCATGTTCAAGAAAGATATGACCCTGTGTTTTCTTTTGGCCGTCCTTACATTGTTTTTGTAGTGGTTAGTGTAAATGGAAAAGTACATAAGAACCAAATTCTAGCTTCACAGTTCACAGTGGCCTTTTGTCTCACAACCCTCGGGCCAACAGCTGAACAATGAAAATGTACTTTTTCTTGTAAACACAACACAATTCAGTTCTGAAGACATGCAGCAGACAATCTCACCCATGTTCTTTAATAACACTGGCGTAGTTCTTGGAGGTGTTGGGAACAGAAGACACTTTATACTCCTGCTGACTGGTGTTGCCTAGGTTTGGGATGCTCAGAGATATTCTCTGATTATACCTGCTGAGAAACAAAACCATCAAAATCAAAACACTACAAGTTATCTGAATTCATTAAGTAGCCAACAAAATCCAAGGTAAAATTAGCTTAGATTAGAGAGGACTTTGATCCCACATGTAACAAGCAGGAACCAGCTACCAGCTTTTTTGCTTATTTTTTTAAATTATTATTATTATTTTGTTTGATGTGTAATTTATTTCTTTATTTTTCTGCTGACTGGCTGGTTTTTATTTTTTTTGGGGGGAATGGGTATAAGAAAAAAAAAAAAAAAAGTGTACCATGTACAGTATGTATGTATATATAATGTTTAAATTTCCAATAAAAAAGAAACTTTGATCAAAAAGTAGCCATTATAAGAGATGATGACAAAGAAGTGTGGAATGTGGCCTTACCTTCTATTGGGCCTGAAAAGAACGTACTCTAGTGCATGTGTTGAACTGTTGGCTGTGGAGATGAAGCTGAAGAGAAGGAAGACGAGATCTGGGATGCCCAGTAAGTGTGTGAGCTGCTTATGGATCACCTGTTCCCTAAACGACATCTGCTGTTGCGTGTTCCTGCGGAACCGGTACCAGCCAATAACATTCTGTAGGACAAAAATGAAAGGTCACTTACATCACAGAAATTTTTTTTTGCCTCTGACAAAACATTTCACAGTTTCAGCAACTTTTATGCAACAACAACACAAAAACAAAAAGACCTGTTACTCATTAGTAAGAGAAGCTATTATCTAGACATAGTGCAAAGTTAATCATTATAAACCTCTACACCGTGTTTCAAATTATTACGCAAATGATATCTTTCTCTGATTTTCATAATTGGTCAATGCAAATGACAGTGAGCGCTGTTCCAAATTATTATGCACAACAGAGTTAAAACATTTTATAGGTTGTAAAGAACTGAAAATAGGCTTTTGTTGAATTTGC
>JAQMYJ010000005.1:20243233-20253710 GCA_030014305.1 Clarias laeviceps
TTTGGCAGCAGAGAGATCCTTTTTCTTTCCCATATTGCTTGAAATCTGTGGCCTGCTTAATAATGTGGAACAACCTTCTTTAGTACTTTCCCTTTAATTGGCCTTATCTGCCAAAGTAATTATCACAGGTGTCTGAGATTCATTTCAGTGATCCAAAGAGCTCTGAGACACAACAGCATCCATGAGTTTAATTTAAAAACCAAACATTTAATGTTTGACACTTTACATCCAATTTGCATAATAATTTGGAACGCGGTGTATACACTGGGCCAAAAACACTTATAACAACTTATAAAACATCCGATCATTCATTAGCACAGCTTACTTTTCTCCTGTCTTTGAGGATTCTGTTGAGATTTTCTTCATTGACTTTACCTGCGTAGTCATAAAAGCTGAAACATACAGAAGGGTATCTGTTTGCACCAAACACCAACTACAGAGAAAGTTGTATGTGCTCTAGACTCCTAAACTCCAAACCATTATTTGACTATAATGAAGCTTGAATTTCATCTTAAAATAGCATCACAGTCGAAATTGGCCTGCAGTATACTGTATTATGGCTTGTGCGGGTTTTGGACTAATGTTTTAACACACTCCACCATCATCATCAAAAAACAATTGAGACAAAATATTTTGGAAGTGTGAGATTTATCTCTCCAGTACTGACTGTTCTGGCCCGATACTTCACATCATCACTATGTTGGGTATATTTTCCTTCATTAAAAAAAGAAAAATGTATTTCTTTATACAGTAAATAAATACATAAAGAATGAAATGGCAGGGATGATCCAAACTGTTTAAACAAATGGGGAAACCCATGTCACTTTAATCAATGACATTTATGCCATATTTGTAACTCTTATACTGATCCTTCATTCAATGTCACTTACACCTTTCCCTCTTGCCATCTTTATCCAAAGATTTGATTTATACATCTTGGGGCATTGACAGCCGTTAAATGTTTTTTGCATTAATTGTCTGTCCACTCACTTATTATCAGATTTTTTTTTCTTTTGGCACCTATCTGTATATACATTGACTAAAAATTTATATCAGACATAAACCTTACCTAAAGAGCTGTGCACATGGTTCATGGTTATGGACTTCTGAAAAGCAAGCAAAACATAAAAGTAGGTTTAATTTTGCACAATTAAATATAGTCAAATAAAACTAAGATCAATTTTATAAACCCACACAAATGCAAACTCTTTAGATTAAATTCACACTAGAGATATTAAGGTATAATAATCCTATATACTAACACTGTATTAGACACCTTACCATGTGTGCTTGCAGAACATGCCATTTCAGATCACATTTTGCTCTATTAAAAAACATTATTCTATTGTGAAGACTTTTCACTAGATTTTGAAGTATGTCTGTGAGGATTTATGCTCATTCGGCCACAAGCACAAGAGCACCAGAGAGCGCAGTGATGAGGCCTGGGGCGTTTCAATTCATCCCTAAAAGATTTCAGTGGGAGGCAGCACTGTTACGCGGTGGATGGCAATGTGGCCTCGTCCCTCCGGGGTTGAGGGTTTCCTCCAAGATTACAAAGACTTGCAGAACTGTATGAACTGTCAAAACTTTGTGGAATAAATGAGTTTGAAAAAAAAAAAAAATCATGACTCACTTATTTACTTAACATTTGGTGAAGCAATAGAAAAAAGTAATGTGGGTTCAGACTGACCCTACCCCAGAGTGATAGGCACATCAGTGTAAGATGGAAAGTGCATGAAATGATCCACCCAACATGCATCGAAGCCACTGTAGAGCCTCTGGAGGCAGTGTTATGATCTGGAGTTGCTTCAGATGGTCAGGTCTAGGCTCAGTTCAGGTACTGAACGACCAGGTTATCACATCAATGCAGTTTTTTCTTCTCTGAAGGCACAGGCATATTTTAGGACTCAAATTGTGAAAAAGTGGTTGAGGAATCACTTTCACACATGAACTGCCCACTACATTGTGTAACTGGCATTTCAAACTGCCTGTTGTGTGTGTCCTTGTGTACGTGTGTGCGCGTGTGTGCATGTGTGTCCTTGTGTGCCCTGCGATGGACTGGCAACCTGTCCAAGGTGTACCATGCCTCGTGCACCAAGTCCCTGGGATAGGTTTCAGGCTTCCTGTAGCCCTGTACGGGATAAGCACTATGAGTGCTAATGAGTGAGAAAGAGTGAGTTCAGTTCTTCCATTCTAAATTTGGCAAACCATGACCTCATGGAGCTCATTTTTCACACAGGGGTATTGTCATGCTGGAACATGTTGAGGCACCTTATTTCCAAGGAAATGAAACTGTAGTGCTATTGCAAACAACGACATTCAACTGTCCAGTTTTATGCCAACAGACAGAGGAAGAATTACAAACAAGTGTAATAATCAGGTGTTCACAAACTTTTGGCCATATAACATTGTTTCCCTAAATAGGTCTCAAAAATAATTTTGTTAGAGAAAACTGAACACAAGTTCTAATATTTTAGTTCAAAGGCTATGCTGAGAGAAAACACTGCAACAAACTGCTGTGTGTCTGTCTGAGTTTTTAAATCAGGCCTATTTAATCTTGATTGCAAGTCACTGAACAGTTGGTGTCTCTACAAATACACACATCCAGTTCTATTAAATTTATGAAAATAAATGTTTGACAGTTTATGGAGAAAACGAACACACCCACAATGCACTCTGCTCATGACCCGCTTTTGGAGCTGCTGAGAAGATACAAACAGATCCATGCCCATGCGACTGTTGTTGTTTTTTTTCAATCACTGCTCGTACATATGTCTGCATAACTGCTGGCAGTTCTCCAAAGCTTCTCTCAGTAATGGCTACAACAACATAAGAAGCTCAGCTTAAGCCATTTTCACCTTATCACAAGCAACCACCAGAGTGAACTGTCTCATGAGAAAAACATGTCTAGGTATTTTGTTTTTATTGCTACCCCTAAGATGGATTTGTGATTATGACTTTTTGGGGTTCAGGTCATGAGCTGATAACAAACATAACTGATTTTTTAAATTGTTTAGCCGAGGTCTATTCTTGTAGTAATACATGATTAATGCTAATGTGAAAATTCCATTTGAGCAAAAACAAACCAGAACCGTGTAAAACGAACGTAATGCAAATTCAGCCCAACAAATAAGAATACAGTTGTTTTCTTTCATTGTTCTTGCAGTCATTGTATTAATATGTGATGTTAAAAAGGACAATATTAATTACACTGCCTGGTCAAAAAATAAATGAATAGGTCGCCATTTCAGAAGGGTCAAATTATTGGACTGCTTCAAGCTAAGAAAACATTTTAGCTCATTTGAAAATACTGGAAATGGTTTAAGAAACATTCCACACATTATCAAAACCTGGAAGAGTAGTGCTGAACTGTCAAAACATTGTGGAAGAAATCTGGTCGGAAAAAAATATATCACTTATTTACTTAACACTTGGTGAAGAAAAGAATGGAAATCGCCATGTGGGTTCAGACTGACCCCAACCCAGAATAATGGGCATATCAGTGTACGATGGGAAGTGCATTACGCGATGCGGCATTGTGCACACTGTACAAGCGTCTAGAGGCTTTAAGATTTGGGTTGCTTTAGTTGGTCAGGTCTAGGCTCATCACTGTTATGTGACAATAAAAACAGTTGACGACCTGAATGTACTGAATGACAAGGTTATCACATCAATGCAGTTTTTCTTCCCTGATGGCACAAGCATATCATAGGACTCAAATTGTGAAAGAGTGGTTCTGGGAGCATGAGGAATCATTTTCACACATGAACTGGCCACCACATTATGTACTGTAATCAAAGCTAAAGTTGGCTGAATGAAATCTTTGAGTGTGTGACTTTTTTGGGGCCAGGCAGTGTATAATAACAACAAATGGCTGGATGCAGTGTTATTTACTTGAGTGAAAAGGTAAGAGGGCACTGATTTACCTACTATGTGCAGGAATTCTGATGTACTAATCTGAGAGTCACTTATACTTAAAGTCTCCTCTTGCCTCACTTCTCCCAACAGGAATCCCTCCTGCAAATAAACAAATACGTAAAATATATAAATGCATGTTACTATTGAAGGCACATCAATAAGCATCATTTGATGTGGAGTGTGGAGAGTTCAATTGGTTAAACGCAGACAGAAAGTTAAAGCAAAAGCAAAAAAAAAAAAACAACCACAACAAACAGTAAAATACAGCAAAGAGTTGCAGTATTTACAATCCAATTTAAGACGCCTGTAAGCATTTTGTATACTTTACATATTAACTGCACTGACCACCTTGAATTGTTGAATAATATATATATATTTTCCCTTTTCTCTCTCCACTTCAGGGAGCCATCACAAGCCGGTGTTTAAGCATCATTAAAAGGAAGAAAGGCAGTTAAATGCTTGGCTGTCAGGAATCCTAGATTGCTAGAACAAATTAGCTCACCCAAAAGGTTGTGTTGTGTCAATCTGTGCCGATAAATGATTTATGAGTCCAGAATACTTGTGTCAAATCCCTTCTGACGGCTCTGACGTTAAATTACTATTTTTGGCTTTCCTGAACATTTTGAAGCAGTACAATCCATCAGCATAGAGTGATTTTCTTACTACAGAGTTAGAATTATGCATGTGGGTATTTGAATGCTCAGGCATTTAAAAATAAGACTGGATAGGATAAAAATGTAAAAAATGTGACCTAATAAAAAAGACAGAGTGCATATCTATTAATTTCTAATTAATTAGATGTATAGTTCATTTGGATTTTCAAAATTTCTTTAAGCACAAATTCACTTTTCTGAATATAAAGAGTTTCTGAAAGGTCAGGAAGTAATGAGAACAAAAATAAGTTTTTTTGAGTCCCTTTATCAAATTTTACATTTTTTACATCAAGGAAAAAAATAAAACATAGGAGTAAAAAGAAGTAAATAATCAAAATCGCCTATATGTAGGTTAACTCCCATTGCTTCCTGACTTTTCAAACACCTTGACAGTTCCTTTTTTTTTTTTCTTCACAAATCCACAAAAGTCAATCTGAATTCACATTAAAATTTAGATTTCAGCATTAAAGTCATATTTTTACCTTAATGATTCTAAAGACATAAGATGCAGGGTAATTATTATGAAACATTTTGGATGTGTCATGGTATGACAGGCTAATTCCTCCACATCTGATGTCACAACACATAGTCGAGGACATGACAGAAGTCATTGTTATCAATGTCCCCATAAAGATAAAATACAAATACAATGACAGCAACAGACTAAGTATGTGTGCATGTTAAAACACAATACCTTGTATATCATTGTATAGAAGGTTAACCGCAGTAAAAAAATTGACATCAAAGCTGTCACTCTGTCAGTTCAGGACGAGAGACAAAGCTACCATTACTTCAATCATGACTGAAGTCGCCAAATCAAATCTTGCTCTGCTGCATTTTTCAGAAGCATACTGTATGCCTGTTCCACTTCCTGTCACACTGCTCACTTAACTGTTTCATAAAGCACTATAGAGGGCAGCAGTGAGAGGAGACAGCATGAGGCAGACAGACTGCAACATTATCTTCACCCAGTGTAACATTAGCAACCTGAAACCTCTAAAACATTTCTGTACTAAATACATCACTGCCGGTTTTACTGATTTTTGCTTTCACATCTTTTCAAGCAAGAAAAAATGTGGCAATTGTGTTGCTTAACATGGAAGTAGCATGTCGTTGTATCTAAACAGTTGTCTACTTCCGTTCTCAGCTATGATTGTCTTCCATGTCTGATTTGATCCCTGCCCAAGTACACTGTACTGTGCCTGAGACCTCCTCTTCAAGCAGACTTGGGCACGGTTCCCATGCCTGGGACGATTATACCCTCACTGAGATCAAGTGTTCTCAGAAATGATCCCTGGACCTAATGTGAAAACACCCTTGAAGTGTGAAAGAAACCATATGATCAATTTGTACATTTGCTGTTTTTTAAATATTCATTTCAATAACATTTTATCCTATGGATCCAGACTTTCAGACTACCCTGTAGAGGTGAAATAAAATCCTGGCTTTAAAATCGATTCAATGAATCAAATCGTGCAACAAAAGATTAAAACTGCAGCATCATTTAAACCACACATCTTTATTCATAACATACTTCCATATTATGTTATGCCTTTCTAATATAGTCTGGACCCATAGACACTTTTTCTTATGTTATATTTAATATCCCCCCCCCTCCCCAATTTTGACTCTTAATGGATGTGAATCTAAGAAGAGAAGGTCTAACAGTAGCACCACCCTTAACACCACCTGACTGTTTTTTTCCCTCTTCTTCTTCTTTGGGGCCATCTAGAGTCATTAGTCTGTAGTCAGAATCAGCCCAGAATGATCACTGCACTAACAAGAATAACACTGCATTTAAACAAGATTTCTGATGCCTTACAAAAATGTTCTGGCATTCAGTATATTCACATGTACAGGGCATCAATTTGTACATTTGTTTTTTTTATATATATATATATATATAAATTTTATTAAGATTTTAGCCTACGAATCCAGACAATTATACCATCCTGTAGAGTTGAAAATAAATCCTGACTTTAAAATTAGGTCCAATATTTGCTACTGAAATGGAAAAGGGAATGAAAAAGGTGGTATCAGGAAATCATATGATCCACACACTAGTAAAGGTGACAAATTACATTACGCAATTACGAAAAAAAGTACAAGGAGCTTACTTCCTTGTTTATCAGTGACAGCTACTAAAACTGTATAATACAATTGTGATTAATTTAAATACATGTCATGCAACAATATCGGATGCACTGATATTACAGTAAACTAAGCAGCTACTTATAAAAGGAAAGCAATCTTGCTCTCAGCAAGTCTTAGAAGTTAAATGAAACGGTATTTTACATTAGAAAGTTAGCTTGCTAGTCAAGTGCAATAAATATCCATAGCTGTATCTGCTGCCAAGTTACCGTTTCACTTGAAAGATATTAATTTCCTTCTAAAATTATTTAATTAACAAATATATCGGTCAAATATGAAAGGGTAAACAGTATTTAAAAACGACATACAGGAAAAGCTGTTAGCTTAGCTATTAGCCACTAGCCTCCTGTCATTCGCCTATCATAAGACACAGCGGGAGAGTTAGCTCGCTAAGCTAGCTAGCGTTACCTGCCACAACAGAGGAGCTGCACTCCTGCTATTAACGTGATACTTTTCACAAGCTCGTTTAGCGACCGGGTTTTGCGTTAAACGCGCTCCGTACTTACATGGTCGGAGTTGCTGTTAGCGCTGTGATAACACACAGAACTAAAAGTATAACCCGAAATCGACGCCGCCATGATGGAAACATACCCGCCTCTCCCACAATCCTTTGCGCACGCGTTCCTCACAGATGTTTTGGAATGACGTCAGTCAGTTAGTGATAAAAATGCTAAATGAGAGGAAAAAACGAGCAAAGGTCCTTGTGTTGCTTTGCATAAAAACCGAATTATTTAGTTTGTAAGGTGTTAAAATTATTTATTTGTAATGTGTTATATCAGTATTAAAGAACACTGTGAATAAGGGATGGGAATTATCAGTATACGGTATTATACGATGTTATCACGATAGCTTGGTGCCGATTCGATTAATATTGCGATTATAGTATCACGATTTTATAAATATCCTGATTCGTCATTACATTTTCTCAGAAAAACTCAACATGACCATGAGCGTGCAAGTTGAGTGGCTGTAAGAACATGTGACTTCTAACACATGTGATTTTTGACTAATTAGCACTCGCAGTGTTTTGAAACTAATTCGCTCACAGTGTTTGGAGAAAAAGGCAGATCAGAGGCTTTTAACATGTGCGATTTTTGATGATATAACTTCATAAAAATGTGTTTGTGTTATGCCACTGGGAAGCTTCTGCGCTTGGTACAGAAACGTTTATATCTGTGGCTGATCGGCCAATCACAGCTCATGGCCAATAAAACTAAAAACCAGTCGAGTCTGGTCACTTTATGATCGACTGGTTCTTCTATATTATAAATGTCTGTGAAGATGCTCAGTCATTCAGGCGTGGTTATGTGGAAGTCAAGTCCTTTCGGACTTCAGTCACCGGACTTCTTCTCAGTTCATTAGAAACGTTTCAGTATTTATCCAAGTAGCTTCTTCAAAAAGCTAAGATTTTGGGGTTCGTTTGGCGATACATGAATCGCCACAGAAAAGAATTGCAAAAAAGAAAGTTGAGAACAGAACGGTAACAGAAACTTAGGAAATGGTTTCCAGAATAATTAAAGGAAATCAGATGTAGCTGACCCTACGAAGATGTTATGTGTTTGGATCATAATTAAATTTTTCGTTCATGCACCCCAAGGTGGGGTACACTCTGGACAGGGTGCCAATCTAGCACAAGGCACACTACAGGCAATTTCAAAATGCCAAGCACATACCAAGCATAGAACATGCAAACTCCATGTATACAGATCCTGAAGTGGCCACTGTGCTAACCACTAAGCCACTGTGTTTCCATTTCCTCATTCTATTAAATGTTAAATATATTATTAAAATGTGTCACCTCAACCAATATTTATAGAGTAATCATTATCCAATCATTTGTTATTTAGGGACTTTTATTCCACTAGCTTACTGTAGCTGCCCGCATCAAATTGAAAGCACTGACGCTGGCCTACAGAGCTAAAAATGTCCCAACACCCAATTACCTCAAATCACTTACATTGCCCTGCATAACACCCAATACTCGGCTGGTCCCAGCATCTCTCAGGGATAGAGGAAGACACTCATCTGGACTGTTTTCTCATCAGGTGGTAGAGTGACCTTCCTCTAGATGTCTGAACAGCCGAGTCATTGGCAGTCTTTAAGTGACAACTAAACATTTAACCTAGGTATTTGGGTAAAAAAAAAAGCAGTGTTTGACTGATGGTACAATGGTACTTTTTTTGTTAGTAACCCAGTGAACCAGTGTAAGGAGATATATAATGATGAAAACTTTAAAGCACTTATGTAAGTCGCTGTGGATATGAGCATCTTCCATATGCCTAAATGTAAATGTACTGTATGGAAAAAACAACAAAAAAATAGTCACACATACAATTGGAAAGCTTGGTAACCTTTATCTTAAGTTATAATTTAATTATGGTGGACATATTTTTGTCAAAAAGGACTGTAGCTTTGTAGTGGTGGCATGGTGGCTTAGTGGTTAGCACCAGTATCTCGCACCTCCAGAGTTAGGGGATCAAGTCTCACCTTGTGTCTGTATGTGCAGAGTTTACGGGTTCCTCCTGTACCTGGTGGGTTTCCTTCTCCTGCAGTCCAAAAACATGTGTTGTAAACTGATGTGTATTTTGCCTGTAGTGTAAGATTCATAGTGTGTGCTTGTGCCTTGTGATGGGTTGGCCTTGTGCCCCAGTTTCCCTGGGATGGGCTCAAGGCAACCTGTGACCCTACACAGGATAAGTGGTATGGATAATAGATGCATTTATGCAAGATATTTTGGAAAATATATTAATATAGAATAAACGTCATTATAAATCTAAGTTTAACATAGAAACCACATTAGTGTAAAAAAAATGTATATTCTCAGTGCCCTCTTGCACTTGGTAAAAAACAAATTATCACTTTATATCAGCTTAAACCATAAGCACCAAAATACAGTAACTGTTATGCATAATATAACATATGGACTGTCATACAGTATATTGTGTTCAAGATACAGTATTGGGGTAAACCAAATATTTTTTGACTTTGAGCTCTTACCTTTTATAAGTTTTTGGAATCTTTTTTTTCATTTAAGTATCAGTACTGTAATATGCATTAGACTATACATTTGTAATTTATATACAAGGCAGTAAGTCAAAATTTTTTCCATACTGTTGAATTCTTTTAACTTATATTTTATTTATACCTAATACTTGGTTATAGGAATACTGCCTGTGCTAATATACCATCTCTCTCTCTCTCTCTCTCTCTCTCTCTCTCTCGTGTAAACACACTGTAACATTAAAAATATACACGCAAAAAAAAAAATCACAGTTACATAATAGCATTATAATAGTACGACTATTGACATCTTTATTTATTCATCCATTCATTGTCTATACCACCTTGTCCTGTATGCAGGGTTGTACGGGGCCTGGAGCCTTTCCCTGAAGACTTAGAGCATTAGGCGGGGAGAACATGCAAACTCCATGCACACTGACCCAGGCAGGAATCGAACCCACGACTCTGAAGCCACCCTGCCGTCCCAACATCTTTAGGCGAAACATAATATGACACCTTGTGGCCATAATTAATTTTGAGTTTTAAAAAAGGGCATAGACAACAACTTTTGAAGTGTTTATACATTGTTAAGGCACTTTGTGTCTGTTTGTGTGTGTGTGGGGAGAGAGAGAGAGATGGATCTGTGTGTGTGTGTGTGTGTCTGCGCGCACATGGTGTCTTGCAATGAACTGGTGTTCCTGGTATAACAATGTAGTTATATATTACGAAGTAATGAATAGAGATTCTTTCTTTTA
>JAQMYJ010000005.1:20253810-20281603 GCA_030014305.1 Clarias laeviceps
GCGGGGAGAACATGCAAACTCCATGCACACTGACCCAGGCAGGAATCGAACCCACGACTCTGAAGCCACCCTGCCGTACCAACATCTTTAGGCGAAACATAATATGACACCTTGCAATGAACTGGTGTTCCTGGTATAACAATGTAGTTATATATTACGAAGTAATGAATAGAGATTCTTTCTTTTACAATATTTTTAGGCTCATTTTAAAAATAATATTTTTTTATAAATAAAAATATTTTTAGATTATAATCAATTCAAACCACAGAAAAATTATTAGCCCTATTTTTTCATTGATGATTTCTACAAATGTTTATGGACATTTCATGTTCACTGTTGAGAAGTTTCCAGTCTATACGGACTTTTACTCTATGTGGTGCACATGCGCTACTTTTATTCTGAAATCAGATGGTTGAACGTTCCATTTCCGGAGCTGCAGTGATGGCTTCAGAGAGCTCACGTGTTCAGGAGAGTTCTTCAGAATCTCACACCGGCTCTGCGGAGGATTTCGCTCCATCAAAACTCGGAACAAAAGAATAGTGAGTTTTTTAAAGTAAAACAATCCCTCTGCTCAGGTTTATCCGATATCTTGAACACGTGTGAATGTCAGAAACACAGTCCTGTCTTGTGTCATTCCCCTGAAATGTAAAATTCTACAGTTCTGTAATGTAACCCTAGGTAAACAATACATCTCTACTGTAAGTTATCACGTGATCTCATATGTGTAATATAATCAAAAAGTTTCCTTTGTTTAAACCACTAGCCTCCCTTATGGCATACTGTAAATCTCCCTAGTTGTTTTCTTTGCTTAAAGCACTTTATACAATAATTTGAAGCCTTCTGAAGCATTGACATTTTTCTGCAGGCCTATATGGTGAAGTAAATCTATATATACATTTCACCATAAAGATTGGCATTCAGTTAAAGTTTTAACCTTTTCATCATATACCATACACAGTAAATTAAGGCTAGTCATTCACTCACTCACTCACTGTCTATACTGCATACAGGGTCCCAAGGACTCTAAAGCCCATCCCAGGGTACAACCTGGAAGGGGAGGCGATCCATCACAGGGCACGCACACATGCTACAAAGCCAATTAGCCTAATCTGCATGTCTTTGGACTGTAGACGTGAACGCACCAAGCACTGGGAGAACAACCAGAGTAAACTCCATGCACACAGACCCGAGGTGGGAATAGACCTTTTCCCTGGAGGTGTAAAACAACATTGCTAACCACTACACCACAGTCCAAAGACATGCAGATTAGGATCCCCGTCCAGGTTATGGAAATGAGTTTAGAAACTTCCAACCCATTCTTAAAACCCATCTCCTTATAAAGGGTAAGAAGAGAACCGCATGAAGCGATGCAACTATCATGCATAGTGCACACTGTACAAGCTTCTGGAGGCAGTGTTATGATCTGGAGTTGCTTCATTTGGTCAGGTTTAGTCTCAGAAAATGACAAGGTTATCACATCAGTGAATTCTTTCTTCCCTGATGGAACAGACATATTACAGACAATTTTAAACATTTGATTCACTTAATTGTGTAGGTAATTAAGTAATTCTTACACTAAAATCTAATAAGGTGAGTTGTATAATAATAATAATAATAATAATAATACAGTACTAATAATAATAATAATAAAAATAATACAGCATATGATGACATGCTGACCATTGTTTTTCTCCCTCCTAGCTGGGAGAATGCTTATAACAGGGAACTCCAAACCTACAGAGACATCGGAGATGTTGGAGAAATATGGTAATGTCTTTCCTTACTATATATGATATTATTTTTTCAAACTTAATGCATTGATTTTGGGTTATGTTTCCAAATAAGGTGGTAATATAAAATGTAATAATAAAGAAACCCTGTCGAAAACTCCATCCTGTTGTGCCCAGGTACCAGTCGGTCAGGCTGGTAGACCTTTCTGTGCTAGAAGAGTACAGTTTGTACTAGCTGTTGAAGTTGATTTACTACAACTGATCCCTATTTTACTATTCTTAATAGTCCAATACAATAATCCAATGCTATTCTTTTTTCCTGCCCTCAGGTTTGGGGAGGAAAGTATGAACCGTGTAATCCGGTGGATGGAGAAACAGAACACACCTGAAAATGTTGCCATATTGGACATTGGCACTGGAAATGGTGTCTTCCTAGTAGAACTGGTATGTTGCAATACATGAGTGCAGTGTTTTACAGAATATCTTTAAAAATATTTTTATTATTATGTATTATTAATAGTACTTTCTCTTAAGGCAAAGCATGGTTTTATGAATCTTACTGGAATAGATTATTCCAGTGCCTCAGTAGAACTCGCATCAAATGTCCTGGCAGAAGAGGGCTTAACAAACATTAAAGTTCAGGTAAGAGGTCTTTATTGTGTGACATGTCAGATGTTTTTGTAAAAACAAATCATGCAGTAACATTTTCAGTATTTCTTTTTAGTGAAAAGTGAAAAAAATATGTTAATACCTTATGTAGCTTGATTGTTGATTAATCTTACAGTTGCAAAGTGTAAAAAGTGTTGTGCAACTTTGTTCTCTAAAGGTAAGCATACCCAAATATAGTCAAAAGAATTTATTTGGAAAAATCTAGTTTTTATTTGTTTAAACCACTAGCCTCCTTTATGGCACAATGGTGTAGTGTTTAGCAATGTTGCCTTACAACTCCAGGGTACGGGTTCGATTCCCGCCTCGGGTCTGTATGTATGGAGTTTACTCTGGATGTTCTCCCAGTGCAATGAAATCTGGTGTCAGTAAGCATGTTAAAAAAAGTTTTTTTGGTCTCTTATCTTTACTTTGGTTTGGGTTCAATGAAGATCTTATGAGTAATTACTGTATATGGACAAAAGTTTGAACTCATCATAACATCACACCAAAATGTAATGGTCTTCTCCAAACTCTTACCACAAAGTTGAAAGTACACAATTACAGAATACATAGTGTTTTTGTCTGCTGTATCATTACAACTTCCTTTCCTTCATAATAAGGGGCTCAAACATATTCCAGCATGAAAATAGCCAAATGAGCAGAAACACCCAGAGCCATGTTGGAACAAGAAGGAGCCGTCCCCAAACTGTTCTTACAAAGTTGGGAGCATGAAAATGTCCAAAATGCCTCGGTATGCTGAAGCAAGAGTTCCATTTACTGGAAGTAAGGGGCCGAGCCCAACTCGAGTATAAGCCAGTTTAGTGTGGAAGAACTTGACTGGCCTTTACAGAGTCCAGATAGAGGTCACCTTTGGGATGAATTACAGCGGAGACTACAAGCCAGACCTTCTCATCCAACATCAGTGTCTGACCTCACAAATGCGCTTCTGGAAGAATAGTCAAAAATTCCCATAAACACACTCCTAAACCTTGTGGAAAGCTTTCACAGAAGAGTTGAAGCTGTTATAGCTGCAAAGAGTGGGCTAATATCATATTAAACCCTATTGATGAAGAATTGGATGTTACAGGTTCATATGCATGTGAGGACAGGCGAGCAAATACTTTTGGTAATATAGTGTAATATATATATATATATATAAATTAAATGACTGCAAAAATATTTTATTTATATTTATAATTTATATATTATTTATTAGCTATTAAATGCAAATTAAATCAAAATATAATTATATGTAATTATCTCAATGCATTAAATCAAACTGACAGGCGGCACAGTGGAGTAGTGGTTAACACTGTGGCCTTCCCCCACCAAAGTCCAAAGACAGCCAGCTAATTGGCATTTCCAAATTACCCACAGTTTGTGAGTAAGTGCGTGTTTCCGCCCTGACTGGCACCCTGTCCAGGGTGTACGCCAAGTCCCTTGGGATAGCCTCCAGGCCTCCTGTGACCCTGTAACAGGATAAGTGGTAGAGAGTGAGTGTGTTAGTGACTGCTGCTTAACATTACTCCTGCTATCCAGACTTCAACACAAGTATTACAAAACCTGCATTTTCAAACCTTTAGATAAGTAAAAAAATTTTTTAAAAAAGGTTAGTCTAAAAGGTTTTGTTTTTTTCAACCTGCTTAACATTTTTGCATTTTGTATAATTACAGGAGCAGGATTTTTTGAACCTCAGTCCTGAGTTGAAAGAGTTTGACCTGTGTATAGACAAAGGCACTTTTGACGCTATTAGTTTGAACCCTGAGGACAGAGAAATGGCAAAACTCCACTATCTCACATCACTGAAAGCCGCTCTAAAGCCACAGGGACATTTTGTCATCACCTCCTGCAACTGGACCAAAGAACAGCTGCTGCAGATCTTCAGCCCAGGTACAGTACAGGAGCTAAAGTTACTTAAAAGTAGAGCAACTTTATATATACAAAAAAAATGTATAAAATAGAACAAAAAGAAAGAAATGGGCGAGTGGGGATTACTGACTCTAACTTAATAGAAAAGTTAAAAATGGTAGTGAAAAAAAGTAGTAGAAGAGAGTAAAATTGATTTCAGTATATTTGGGTTTTTGCTTGCAACTTCACATTTTCTAAGGGGATGATATGTAATATAACACTGCAGCGCTAGTGCATATATGTAAATTCCTCAGCTGAATTGATAAAATTAATTTTAAACTCATTACCAGTATCTGTCATTAGTTTCAAAACAATGCAGTATAGAATGTAATATTATTAACATCCTGTATTATTTTTGTGATATTATGTACTATATAATGGTATAATGTAACATTACACAGGGTGTCCCAAAAGTCTCCATACATTAGCCCCATTCCAAATCTTTCCTGAAGGATTTTTTTTGGCTCTCGTTTTTGCCAATTTTTGTCTCTCTTTTTCAGTCCAGCCCCCGTACCTGATCACTTTCAGAGGATTGATTTTGTTTATTAAACCAATTGTGAGCTATGAATCATTTAAAAACCCATTTAACTTATGGCATAAACCAGTGAGAAACAGATGCTGGTGATGAGGTAATCAGGTCAATGATTAGTACACTGGTGATGCTGAATGCTGAGTGGTTGGAACAGTCAGTAGAGGGGAAATGCATTTCATTGGCTCTGTATGTGTACTTTTGCACAATGACAATAAAGTTGAATCTAAACTAATCTAATCAAAATACAGTATGATGTTGCTGCTGAAGTTGTTACATAAACAACCATTTTTTCATTGTATCTTTAGGCAAGAATTTTGTTTAGGACTGTAGGCAAAATCAGTACTGAAGCACAACTTTGTTTATAACACAATCCTCCCTATGACAGCTTGGGTTAGGGTTAGCTAACACATCTTCTCTCCTACAGTACTTACAGTACAATAAAATTATGTTAACATCTGATGTTATGCATATAATTGCATGCAAATGCATTCCTTTAAATAATTTTTATTCTCCTGGGAGACACGTTGACATAGTGGTTAGCACTGTGGCATCTCCAGTCCCAGGGTTCGAGTCCCGCCTCAGGTCTGCGTGTTAAAGTTTGCATGTTCTCCCCGTGCATGGGGGTTTCCTCCGGGTCCTCCGGTTTCCTCCCACAGTCAAAGAACATGCAGATTAAGTTAATTGGCTGCATTCACCTGTACGTGTGTATCTTCCAGGGTTTGAATTGCTACAAGAGCTGCCTACACCGTGCTTCCAGTTTGGTGGTGTGACTGGGAACAGTGTCACAGCTTTGGTCCTCAAAAGACTCAGCTGACACGGTCTTTTGTTTTAAAGTGTCCTTGGAAATCATTTGTAAACTTGTAAATGTGCCACTGCTTTTTCTGATGTTTCTTTCTCATATGCATAAAAATAAAAAAGGATTTGAAATGCTCTGGGTCTGTTTTCTACCTATTTTGTAAGATACCTCTTCACCGGGAGAACAAATCCATTCTCCACATATTTGAATTCTGTTATTT
This sequence comes from Clarias laeviceps, assembly GCA_030014305.1. Classification (NCBI taxonomy): domain Eukaryota; kingdom Metazoa; phylum Chordata; class Actinopteri; order Siluriformes; family Clariidae; genus Clarias; species Clarias laeviceps. The sequence goes on from JAQMYJ010000005.1 coordinate 20,259,645, forward strand.
TGTGGATAATATGTTATTCTGATTTATTTATGTCCTTTCATTTAATACATAAAAATAGAGCATTAATTTATTCTTATATGTCCTGTCTGCTTGATAAAGCCTGATATTGATTTCAGGCTTGTAGTGTAGTAATACATAAGCGATACCATCTGAGGGCACTATTCACCAACTTATTGCCATAAACATATGTAGAATAAATCACAGTTCTTTTGAAACTGAAATACAACAACAAAAAAACACTTTTTAGCATGCATTGAAATTATTTAATCATGGTTAAATTGAAAAATCACAAACATCCAGTCTGTGGATATTGCACAACCACAAGAATATATGTATATATCTTGACTTCTTGTTTATGGCAGCTCAGAAGGTGTAATTTCTGTAATGGAGTAGAAAGCAGGGAAGCTGGGAGAAAAAACGACTATACCTATATTATTAGTAATAACTATTTATTAAGAGTTTTTCAACATTACATGTAACTACAAATGGTGGCACAGTGACTTAGTGGTTAGCACTGTTGCCTCCAGGTTCCAGGTTCAATTCCCGCCACGGTTCTGTGTGCATGAAGTTTGCATGTTCTCCCTGTGCTTGGTGGGTTTCCTCCCACAGTCCAAAGATATGCAGATTAGGATAATTGGTGTTGCCAAATTGCCCGTAGTGTGGGTGTGTGTATATGTGTGCCCTGTGATGGATTGGCACCCCGTTCTAAGAAACAGGCTCCAGGTCCCCCCAACCCTCTGTACAGGAAAAAAGTGTATACAAGTAGACAATAACTGAGATTGAGATGTAACTACAGATAAAGTGTGCATTATTTATTAACTATAATGTTTGTGCTGGCAACATGCTCTGTATAATATATCTACAGTATAAGCAGCATAGCCCTAAGCATGTGGTTTTTGTTTGCCTGTTTGTGAGTGTGTGTGCTTCTGTATAGGTCCATATCTACCCTATCCATTATGGAAATGGATCACCAAATTACTTTATATAATCTGGATGGGGCATGACTCCAGGTGCTGCCGTGACACTGACATGGTAGTCTGTATATCTTTATTATGAGTGTATAAAGTGTTTTTAAACACTATGCCCGTTTACCGGCAATCAACTTGCCACTCCATCAGTGTCATTCTCGAAACGCAGAACTGCTGTTGGCTGAATATTGAGATCTTTAAAACCCTCATACTGCCACAACACACACTACCACACTATCAGCATGTCAGCGTCACTGCTGTGCTAAGAACGGTCCACCGTTCACTTTGACATGAGGTATATTTATACATATGGGTAAGCTTCGGTTTCTTTCTTGCTTGTAGAAGCCCCTACTTAGATCAGGCTGTCACTCCAGCTGGATCACTGGATCATCAGAAAGACTTTTCCTTCTTTAATAATGCATAGAACCTCAGGAAGTAGCTCTAATGTCGCTGCAGTCACCGTTCTGGGACATTTCACTTTTTATTATCATTTTAATATTTCACCGTTGTCGTAGTGAAGCCTTAATGAAGCTGACTGTACTTTTTTTTCTGTAATACTCTGTCATATGACTCTCATCTATTAGTTATCCTGTCTTCTCAGTAGTGCTCTGATGGTATATGTATTATGAGCAGCATGGAAGTTTCTTGCAATTGTTATAATATAGAAACCTCACCTCATTTCAGATTCATTTAATGACTAAATAACATTGCTCTGGATAACCACATGCATAACATTGAGTAGGCTCCCCATTTTGTCACCAACAGTGATGTACTACTGTATGTGTTCTGACATCCCTTTATGGAAGCCAGAAATTAACCCATTACTGTAACCTTTTCAGAGATTTGAGCTATTGGATCAGACTACATGGGCCAGAATTCGCTCCTCATGTACACCACTTTTTGTAGGTCCTGACCACTGCACACCAGGAATATCCAACAAGACCTGCAGTTTTGGAGTTGCTCTGACCCATTACATCACCCATCACAATTTGGCCCCTCTCACAGTAGCTACAGTTACAATATCTCGTTACAGTGGCACCTGGAAAAGGTTGGGATATAATAGGCAGCAAGTGAAGATATTGTTGAGGAAGTTGATGTGTAGAGAAAAAAACAAAACAGCAAGCATAAGGATTTGAGAGACTATTGCCAAATTGTGATGGCTAGACAGCCGGGTCACAACAACTCCAGAACTGCAGGTCTTGTGGGATGTTCCTGGACTGCAGTAGTCAGGACATACAAAAAGTGCTAGGAAAACCAGTGAACCGGTGACAATGTCATGGGTGGCCAAGGCTTATTGATGCACATAGAGAGTGAAGACTAGCCGGAGTAGCCCGTTCCAATACAAGAACTAATGTAGCTTAAATTGCTGAAAAGTTTAATGCTGATTCCTACAGAAATGAGTCACTGCATCACTGTTTTGGTGGCAAAAGATGGGATCTACTCAATATTAGGCGCATGACCATAATGTTATACCTGATCGGTGTAACCCTTCACTGGCAGGATACTGTATGTCGCATGGCGCACACACACATACTCACGCTCACATGCTCATACACACACTACAGGCAATTGGGGAACGTCAGTTAGTCTAATCTGCATGTCTTTGGACTGTGTGTGAGGAAACCGGAGCACCTGGAGGAAACTCCACCAAGCATGGAGAGAGCATGCAAACACAGACCCAATGCAGAGACCCTGAAGGTTCAAGACGACAGTGCTAACCACTAAGCCCCACCTTTATGCCATCTTTACATGAAAAAAAATACATAATTACATTCATCATACAGTCCTACCTTGCTGGAAGAAAAAAACAGCTGATGCAAAATGTTAATTTTTAAGTAGTTATATAACTAAGTATTGGTGTATGGGCCAGGAGCCTATCATATGATGACTGGGAACAAGACAAGAATACTTATAAGGATGCCAGTTGACCACGGGGCACCATGCAAACACTCATTCACACCTAGGGGCAATTTTGGCTAGCCATTCCACCTAACGGCATGTTTTAAGGAGCTGAGCACAGCGAGTGACTGTTTCACCCTTGAGCAAGACGAGTGCTCAGCTAGATGGGAAAAATTGTAAGAAAACACAGATATGTGTGAAAAATGCCAGCTGTCTGTGTTTAATTGCGTCAGTGTGCAGTGTTTTTATCCAGTCATGAGACTGTTTGTGATCTTGATCAAAAGTTTGTATTAAACATATAGTAGAATTTTCATTAAAGCCTTTGAAGAAGCTCCAAGAAATGTATGTAATTTTTTTATGTTTATGCAATTATATTCTTAGATAAAATATTTCAATACCCTAAACCTTTGTTAAATCTTACTCACTTGATTTATCATTTATTGGCTTGGAATTTGCTATTGGCTATTAACTTGTAATTTTTTTTTACTTGTAAAGAATTACAAAATACTGCCTTACATATAAAAGCTTATTAAAGTAAATGTTTTTTTTTTTTAAATCTTCACAGAGTCTGAATGTTACATTCTCAACAGCTTAAATGTTATATAAGAGTCTAGTGCGAAATAGAGCAAGAGAGACAGAGGTAGAGAGAGATCGTGCATCAAAATATTTTTTGCAATCCAAACAGCGTGTACAATATGAAATTCAAGGCAGCTGAGGCTTTTCAACCTCCCTGGTTTAATCATTGTGTGATCAGTATGGCTCCCAAAGCTCTACTGCAATGATATGCCTCAAGCACTGTGTCTAATCATACCAACAAATCTCATGACACTGATCACAGAGTGTATTAACCTTGTTTTTCTTTCAACACAGACCATATCAAATACTGTACAACCACAGTATGTCTTCACAATATTGTATTAGCATTTGTAATGTAAATGTACAGTATCTCTCTCTCATCTGGTGCAAAATATATGAGGAGATTTGCACCAGAGATACACTATAGTCCCAAAGGTACAGTATGTGGACATCTGTCCATCACACCTATTAATACTTGGTGAATATCAAGCAAAAGTTTGTGGACATATAGTGTATTTATGACTTTGATTCTGATTCTGTGCTACATTAATTAAATCTCAACCTCACTGAACAGCTGATACAGAATCCTGGCACATGCTGGACTGAGTGCACTAATCCTGTCTCCTTTTTAATCCATCCATCCATCCATCCATCATCCATCCAGGAACCTCTGTGGTCCAACTAGGGACTGTGAAGGCCAACGGTGACATTGTATTTATTCCATTTTTTTTATGATTGTAGCAGGACCTCTGGTCAACATTCCAGCACTTTGGAACTTTGGGAATGCCAATTGGCATAATCTGCATGACTTTGACCTGTAAGAAGAACCCAATGGAAACCCACCAAGCACGGAGACAACCTACAAACTGCATCCACTTCATCGACCCTAGGCGGTAATCGAACCCAAACCTGGAGGTGCAAGGCGACAATGCTAACCACTATGCCACCCCTATTTTTGACTGTATTAAAAAAAAAATTTTTGTGACTTTTTAAGATCCACATTGTTGTGGAAATGTCTCAAAGGTAAATGCTTGTTTCATTGCTGACAGCTTAAATGGAGGAGGATTACCATCACCAGTCTCGTTTCTCTCTTTCCCTGGGTTATTTGTTTTTTTAAAAGATGCAGTTAGACAGCAGCACCTGATAAGACAGTGACCGAGCATCGAGGGGATTGCTACCACAGCAACAGGGATAGAGCAATAATAGAGTGGCTTTGGGCCATAACGCAGCACCGCCTTAAAGTGGGAGGAATTCCTCTACGTGTCTTATGCTATTACATTGTCCCCTGCTAGCAGGAAAATGAAATGAAAAACAAAGACCTTAAAATGCCACACATTTGATATTCCCTCTGCTCCTCACAGATGCATTACAGGAATGAATATAGCAAAAAATAAAGGTTTCATGCATTAAGTGCATTATTTACACTGGGAAAAGAATCTGTTGAGTAGGTGTAATGTTAAGAGGAAAATATTTGGCGTTGAACAGAAGCTTCTGAGAGACATTCATAGATGATATCTGACTTAAAAAAGAAACACAAATAGCCAATTAACAATAAATAAATAAACAAACAATGGTAAAGCATTAGTAATACTATAAAATAACAAAATCTTTTTATTCATCTTATCCCTTTTTTGAATACTTATTTTAAATGTAAATCCCAAAAGCCTATTAAACTGTGTCTGCGTAGAAAATGTGTGTGTAATATCATCTACACTAGATTACACATGCAGTGATAAAATGCTTCATTATACAGGATGTTTGTTGGGAATACACTGCTGACTCTCTGAATTTTCACTACTAGCACACTGGCCTATTTGTGTATTTTATATATGTAATATGTATTTTTATGCTACTATGAACAAAGTAGCAAAATACAAGAAAATTAACACAGTGTGTTATTAATTAACCAACAAATCTTTCTTTCTTTCATTCATTCGTAGATTCTTTATATGGCTTATCCTGTACAGGGTTATGGGATGCCAGGAGCCTATCCCAGGACACAGGGCATGAGGCAGGGTATACCGTGGACAGGGTGCCAATCCATCACAGTGCACACACAGGCACACACTCATTCACACATTACGGGCAATTTGGAACGCCAACTAGCCTATACTGCACAGGTTTAGACTGTGGGAGGAAACAGGAGTACCCGAAGGAAACCCACTAAGGACAGGGAGAACACAGACCCAAAGCGGGAATCGATCCCATGATGCTACATATGGTAGGACACAGTGCTAACCACTCTGCAACCGTGCCACACACAGCTAATGTTAGTATTCACTACAGTTGACCTCCTAAATCTGCGGGGGGTTCGTTCCTAGAGCAACTACGATTTATAATAAAAATATGAATTTTGGATATGGTCAAAAAATCCCTAGTTTTACAGTTTAAGCCCTAAATATGCTCCCAATAGTAAATCCATTCTGAGGTCTCTCTTGATGTTTTCTGGTGACTCAGCACTTCAGTTAAACTTCCACTGTTGAGGTTATGTCTCTGTTGAGTGATTGTTTAGAAAAGCAGGTCCTCTAATTGATTTTGCAAGCATGTAAATCATGCCAGTGTCTCTCCTTCAAATCTCACAAGCATGTACAGTAATCTCATTAGGAACAGCACCACTGAGGTACATTGCAATTTACTAGCACACATGGAGCTCAGGCTACATTACAGGAATCAGCCTCCTTGACTACAGACTTAACTGTATCAAAAACACACCAATCTCTCAAATCTGGTATGGATTAATGAAATGTTCACATCGGGATTCATTTAGACTCTAATCCCTAATTAACTGTTAAGCCAGTCTAAGAATTTATTCATGTTATTTCATGGTTGCCTTGGAATAACATGTCAAGTAATTTACATTCTGATGTCAGATGAGTAAAGGAGAATAAATTGTCTTAGACCTTCTATTTCAGCAATAAAAAGAATAGTGTTAGAAAAGTTCCCTTAGTGCTCAGTTCTGAGAGTTTAGCTTAGGGCCTGTGTCAATATATCTTTTTTTCTTTTCACTGGAAAAATTTCTGTAGTTTGGCTGCAGAGGATTTAGTGTAACACAAAGTGAAACTATCTGTATTTGAATTTAAACTAGAGGTGAGCATAAGCTAAACAGAAAGGGTATTTTTGTTCTATTTTAATACAGTTTTAACCCCACACACAGTGAGATGCTGATTGGAATCTGCTGTGGCCATTAATAAGTTATTCCAGTTTCAAATAAAGCAATCTCTCTCAAAGCTATTTGCATGTATATTTACATTGTTAATCACATGGTCATCAGTGAATTTACATGAAACCCTGACTGACCCTAAACCTTCTCTCTTACTCACTCACTCACTCATCGTCTATATCGCTTTATCCTGTATTCAGGGTTGCGGGGGTCCTGGAGCACGAGGTGGGGTTCACCCTGGACAGGGTGCCAATCCATCACAGGGCACATGCACTCACTATGGGCACTTTGGGAAGCCAGTTAGCCTACTCTGCATGTCTTTAGTCTTTGGGAGGAAAGCAGAGTACCCAGAGGAAACCCATCAAGCATGTGGAGAATATGCGAATGGCACGCACACAGACCCAAGGCGAGAATGGAACCCTTGACTATGTAGGCACAGGGCCACAGTGCTAACCACTACACCACCGAGCTACCCCATTATCTTTTAATTTTAACAAAATATTCAGTTACAACTCTATTAAGCATTGAAACTATCCTGCAATATCCCAATATTCAACATTTCCAATATACTGGTATCAAAAGTTCACACTGACCTTTGAGTGCAAAATCACTATTCCACTGTTCAACTTGGATAATACTAATCTTTTGCAAAAAATTTTTTCAGATTCTCTAGTTATTCAGTTATTGCAGTTTCAATAAGGCGAGCTCAAAAAAAGCCATCTCTCCCAAAGCATATTTGCATGTATATTCACATTGTTAATCACATGGCCATCAGTGAATTCACATGAAACTCTGACTGACCCTAAACAACTCTAAAATCTTTAATATTTCAAGCTCCAAAAAAAAGATGTAGCCTCTTTTGTAATGGCTGGAGAGGTTTTCATACACTGGGTAAAGTGTCTTATCTTCTGATCACAGCTGGAAATACAATATCTTGGGCACAAAGAGCTTGAGAAAATTGCACAAGGCGGAATAGATATAATGTGATGCCCTCCAGAAGCTTGGGTAACACTTCATATGTGGTACAGCTTTTGACATTCTGATCTTAAAATGATCTTTGGTCCTTTTGGAAAATATAGGATTTACGTAGATGTCAGCTTGTTGCCGCACATAAGCAGGGTAAACTTGTGAGCAACTCATTCCCACCCCACTGAGAACATGACCCCACTTGGGTCATGCTTTTTAAAAAAAGGGAAGATCTATTAAGGATGAAATTACATTGTTTAAGTTTATAGCATATCTATAAACACTGTTACAGCTGAGTTTGAATGTCCCTGCTTCAAGATTAGTCAAAAGGATTTGCCCAAATTTTGTCAAGTTAATAAGAGGTGAACAAGAGTTATGTTACTTCCCTCTGTTTTAAACTGAAATCCTAAAAACACAGTTACAGTACATAATAATAGATGGATGATCTCTGATTTCGGTGATCTTTAAGGCCCCCACAGACAATAAACATGTTTGCATGTCCTCATTGACCATCGTTACATTCACATTAAATATTAAACTAATGAAGATAGTAATGAATAATTATTATTCAATGCGCATATTATTATACTGTACTTTGTACCCTAACAAAAAATATATCTAAAGATTTTGCTCAAAAGAGGTGGTGACCAGGGCTGAATGATAATTATTATACTCAAAAGTAACACTCAGGGTGGTACAGTGGTGTAGTAGTGGTTAGCACTATCGCCTTGCACCTCCAGGGTCCGGGTTTGATTCCTGGCCAGGCTCGATTCCCTCTGTGTGCATGGAGTTTGGGCTAATTGGGCTAAGATTAAATTGCCGTTCCCAAATTGCCTGTAGTGTGTTTACTGTATGTGCGTGTGCCCTGCGATGGATTCTGCCTGTTCCTCGTGCCTCAAGTCTCCTGGGATAGGCTCCTGGCCCCCCACGACCCTGCATACAGGATAAAGCAATATAGATGATGAGAGAGTGATAGTGAGTGAGACAAGTAACACAGACTATTTAACAGATATAGTTTGTATTAAATATTGATAACATGGCATACTGTACATTACAGTATGTTTGCCAATAAGAATACTTGGTTTATATTGATATTTAGATTTTAAATATTTCATTAATCCAAGCTGAAACATCAAGGAAACATCAAGGAAAGGATGCATTGCATTTTTTGTACAAAAAATAATAATAACAACAACATCAATAAAAATCCAAAAATCTTCATAAAGTATCACTGAGCATTAACCATGTTACTGTGAGCTGGGGCCACTTTTCTCTGAACATACATTTTTGTCTGGCCAGAAAAAAAGTAATCACTTCAGAAGGGTCAAAATATTGGCAAGAAAGAAAACGTCTAAGGTGACAGGTGAAATTCTAGAAATTAGGTTAAGGACTGTTCAATGCATTCATAAAACCTGGAGGGAAAGGGCTGAACTGTCGCTGGATGACATGTTCCAATGGCTCTAAACAACTGTGTGGCCATAAAAAGATATTTTTATTCAAAGCTTCAGTTTGCTGGGGAGCATCAAGATTTGGAACAAACTGAAAACATCATGTCCTGAGATTGAAGCTATCCCGGATTAAGAAGGGAATCGCATGAAGGAATTCACCCATCATGCATTGTGCCCATTATACAATCCTCTGGCAATAGTGTAATGATCTGAGGTTGCTTTGGTTGTCTGGTCTACACTCAGCAACGTTATGAGGCAATGAAATGAGGTCAGCTGATGACTTGAATGTACAGTACATCTATGAATGGATTTTCTTCCTTTATGTCACAGGGCACACCCTCAACTCAAATAGTGAAAGAATGGTTCTGAGAACATGGAGGATCAGTTTCACGCATACCTGTAAATCGGCCACCACATTGCACACCATAATTTGCAAAATACAAACTCAGTTTATAAATACAAATACAAACTCAGTTTCTGGCAAAGTTGTGAATTTTAGTTCAGTGAAGCTGGAAGACTTAATTAAGTAAAGAATTGCAATGGACTGAAAAAAGATGAAGTGATTTACCCCTCTCATAACCATTTATTTTGTTCATGGCTTCTGCCTAATTGGGCATACTCAGTAAGTTATTTTCATGTCACCCAAGATACAAGTTATTAGAAACGCTGTCTTTGTAAGACCACATACTGTATTACTGTGATTGAAGATTTTAATGTAGTTTTGCTTTAATGAGGAAGCAGTAGCTCATCAGTTAAGTTTTGCACTAGTGAACACAATGCTTTTCAACATGCAGTGACTGGCAGAAATCCACTATTAGGTCTTTGAGCCTTTAACCCTAAACAGCCCAGTAGCCAAGCGGATTAAACTTTGCCTCAGATAGACATTTTTTGGGATAAAAGTGTCTGCTAAACGAGCATCTGAAAGAACAAGCCTCATCACAGCACTGATTTATTATGCATGTATTCACTCTGAGTGACAAGGACAACAAATCCCTAGAGAGTTACTGTGGCGTGTGAGGTGTACACTGTGCTGTATGTTTGCAGTCGGAATATTATTACAATGATAATTGAAATCATAAAATTAAAGGAAAAAAGGTAGAACAAATGCACACGGAAAAGCGGAAAAATGTCAAAATCAGTTAAGGTGTAGCTGAAAACATCCATTATTAGATTATTTTATATTTCATACACTTGCCACAAGGTAAAACACAATAGAAAGTCTTCATAAAAATACAGTGGAGGAAATTCTTATTTGATTTGCACCAAAAAAATAAATAAATAAAAAAGAAGCACTCAGGCTAAAATGGTGCATGTGGTTTGCATCTAATGTTGAAAGCTACACAGTCTGAGGCACACAAGCAAGACATTCCTTAGTCCGTGCTTTTTCTTGTCTCCTCAACTGTTATTCAGTATAATATGCTGAACAAAAATACCAGAGTAGACTGTCACATTGTGCCAAGCTAAAAAATGTTCACAAACTCTTTTGATTTTAATGGCTGTGGAGTGTGCTGTGGATGAGTCCAAATCCTTGGAATTCTTAGGATGATCTGGTTTTATTTTACAGATACACAAAGGTATAAATCTGTTCACCAAATCTGTTAATTATTGAATTATCCCCAGTGAAGGGCAATCTTAATGCTTCAGCGTAACAAGACATCTTGGACAAAGCTTAGCTTTCAACTTTGTGGTAACAGTTTAGGAAGACCGTTTTCTATTCCAACATGACTGTGCCACATTGCACAAAGCAAGGACTATAAAGACATGGTTTGATGAGTTCAGTGTGGAAGAACCTGACTGGCCCACACAGAGCCATGACCTCAATCCCATCAAGCACCTTTGGCATGAACTGGAATGGAGATTGCCTACTTCAGTGCTTGACCTCATACAGTAAATGCTCTACAGAATGAATGGACACGAATTACCACAGAAACACTCCAAAATCTTGTTTGGCCAAATACGTTTGTCCATATAATATATATGAAGTAAATATTTTGAGGGTGAGTTCATTTTCCATTTGAAGATGAAATATTAAGACATGGGGTTTTTAAAATTTACAATTATAATTTCTTTCAGAGTGTCGAAATTGTTGCCCGTTTTGGAGAAATATAAACAGACACAGGATGCCATTAAACTCCTATGAAAGGAAAAACATTTTTTTTTTTTTTTCAAACGGTATTTTGTAGTCAATCAAATCAATACCACAAGCCTTTGGGAAAAATCAATGCTTTGTATCACATTGGAAACAAGAGAAGCCACTGATGTTAGTATAAGAAATGAGTAACAGACAGGTTTTATTTTGCATATCAGACATTTTTTTTTTTATTCAAACAATATACCATGCTAACACATGGGAACAGATTAAATTTATCATTCATTTGTCTGGCTAAATATATAGCAGTGACAATGACACTGGTCACCGTCATAGGACAAGGCAAGGCCATCATAGGACACCTTTCTCACACTCATTCATTCCATGAGGGCATTTTAATATTGCCATGTTGCCTACCTGCATGTTTTGTGACAGTGGGAGGAAACTGGAGAACTCAAATGGAGGAACTCAACAGAGAGTAAGTTGAATTTAAAATCAAACTGGGGTCCAGGAACTAAATGAAATATCAAATAAGGTCAAACTCAGTATCATATTCAAGAAGCCAGTTTAAAATGATATTAGCTTTGTGCCATGCCGTGTTATCGTACAGATGGCAGAGACATGAAAAAAGAGAAAGAGAAAGAGATGGACATGCTCAGCAACAACACTAGTAGGCTGTGGCATACCAACAATGCTCAAGGGGCACAAAGTGTGCCAAGAAATATCCCCACCGATTTAAACCTTTGACGGAAAGCAGGGTGGACACATGCTGTTATGTTGTTTACGCCAAATGACCCTATCATTCTACTGCTGCATTAGAAATTGAAACTTATCAGACCAGGCAACATTTTTGCAATTTTTTGTCGTCCAATTTTGGTGGGCCCATGTGAATTCAAGCCTCAGTTTCCTGTTCTTAGCTGACATTAGTGGCACCCAGTGTGGTCTTCTGCTGCAGTAGCCCATCTGTTTTAAGGTTTGACGTGTTGTGCATTCAAAGATGCTCTTCAGTATAACTCAGTTGTTATGAGATGTAATTTGAGTTAATGTTTCCTTTCTATCAATCTGGTCATTCTCCTCTGACTTCTGGCACCAACAAGGCATTTTTGCCCAGAGAAATGAGACTCACTTAATATTTTCTGTCTATTACAAACAGTAGAGATGGTTGTATATTAGAATCCCAGTAGATCAGCAGTTTTGGACATAGACGAGCCAGTTTGGCACTAACAACCATGCCATGTTCCAATTCATTTAAATCACCCCCTATTCTGATGCTTGGTTTGAATTTCAGAAGATCTTGACTATTTCTATATGTCTAACTACAATGAGTTGCTGCCATGTTATTGGCTAATTAGATATTTCCATTAATTAGCAATTGAAGAGGTGTACGTAATGAAGTGGCCAGTGAGTACATGTTTTAAATATAGGACTGCTCAACACTACATAGATATTATAAATAAATATAGATATTATAAATAAATATAAATATATTTATTTATCTACTCAACATGTACCCTTATCTGCATTGCCTTTCACTACCACAGTCTTGCACCATTCACAGTTCAAAAGTTTGCATACCTTTCATTCTTAATATTGGAAGTCTTTTGTAATAATTCTGCATAAGGTCTTTGATGCTCTCATGTGGTATAGCTGCCCATTCTTCTTGGCAAAATGCCATACATTTTTTGGTTGTCTTGCATGAACTGCATGTTTGTGATCTCTTCAAAGTGGCTCAATGATACTGAGGTCAGGAGACTGATGTGATGGCCACTCCAGAACCATCACCTTTTTCTGCTGTAGCCATTGGAAGGTCAGCTTGGCGTTGTGCTTTGGCTCATTGTCATGAGCTAACGTCCAAAAACAGCCAATGCACAGCTTCTGTGCTGTAGAATGCAAATTGTCTGCCAGTATTTTTTGATAACATGCTGCATTCATCTTGCCATCAATTTTGACTACCTTTCCTGTGCCACTGGAGCTCACTCAGCCCCAAAACAAAAGAGATCCACCAACATGCTTTACAGTGGGGATGGTGCACTTTTCACTGTAGGCCTTGTTTACTCCTCTGTGATTATAAAGTTAAGTTTTATAATCTCATGACTCCAAATGACTCCAGAAGCTGTGAGGATTGTTCACGTGTTGTCTGGTGTACTGCAAATGGCCCTTTTTGTGGCATGGGCTCAGTAACAGCTTTCTCCTGGAAACTCGAACATGCAGGTCATTTGTGTTCAAGCAACCTGTGTTATTCTCTAAGTTGTTTGTGGGTTTTTCTTTGTATCCCATTTTGGTCTACCAGACTGTGGCTTAGTATCAAGAGAACCTCTTATTTCCCACCTCTTTATCAGAGATTGAACTGTACTGACTGGTATTTTCAAGTGTTGAGATATCTTTTTATATACTTTTCCTGTTTTACAAAGTTCAACTACCTTATTACGCAGGTCCACTGGCAGTTATTTTGTCTTTCCCATGGTACATTACCTCATGAGCTAAAACCTCCCCTGACTATTTATGCACAGACACTAATTACAATTACAATGAGTCACAGGTGTGGAAGCTTCCCTTTAATATCTGTTTAAAACTGTGTGTTTAAACAAGGATATGTAAACTTTTGATCAGGGATGTTTCAGTTATCATTAGATTTAAAAAAGAGTCAAACAACTATGTAAAAATTAATGACTTCACATGACTACAATCTTTAAATAAGAAATGATGTTAGATGAAAAGTATACACAGTATAAATATATATAAATATAAATAAATATATTTATTTTTGTGTTTTGCACAGCTGTATAGTACATGAGTCTCACAACAAAAATTTCAATGTACAATTGCCCCCTGACATTTTGTCCACATGACAAATAAACTTGAAATTAAAGATGATGTTACAAAAATCTGAATGATCTGAAAAATCTTGCAATGAGCACTTTCTTCTGGTCAAAATTCAAATTCAAATTTTATTTGTCACATACACAGTTATACACAGTACGATATGCAGTGAAATGCTTAGAGGGTTGTGCTAAACCATTGTGAGGCACAATATAAATATACACAAATTCCAATTCTCATTCACACCCAGGGGTAATTTAGATTAGCCAAACCAGCTATACTGTACGCATTTATTTGCACAGTGGGAGGAAAGTAAAGAAATCAGAGGAAAACCACAAGCATATTGAGAGAACATGGGAAACTCCACACAGGCAGTATCTCTGGAGCGATTAGCTGCAAAGCTACCCACTGTGACACCTTGCTCCGAACAATGTAGTCAGTCCCAGAAAAAAAAAAATGCAGGGATAATTTTTCAGTGCCTTGTGCAGATATAAACCCTATGAATTTCTCCATGTTTTTGAAGTGGTAAAAGGTTAACTGTGTTATTGCTTTAATATTACTTCTAAAACTGAGATTTCTGACTGGGATCTGAGCCCCTTGCTTTGTGGCATTCAGAGTCTTAGTTTTGAGATTGGCATTCATCCTAAGCCTTTTATCTTTGGAGCTCAATATTATCACTTCTGTTTTGTTCTTGTTGAATCAGGTTTTAATGCTTCTTCTGACTAGCAGGCCTGTGGCAAAGCATGTCTAACATGGTTGAGTGGTCTTCCTCAATATATTGTACCAATGCTGTCCACTGGCTGCCAATGTCAGCCAGACTGATGTTCTCCCTTATATATCATATATTATACTGTATATAAGATATTATATACCTTCCTTATATATATATATATCCCTTATCTCCCTTTTAAAGAAATTTCCCCACTGTGGGATGAATAGGTATATCTTATCTTATCTTATCTTATCTTATCACCTCTGACCTATTTTGCCAGCAGGCCTGTGGCAATGTGCTTAATGAGGACACTCACAGCTAGGGTACCAACTTTTGCCAAATTGGGGTTGAAACAATGCTTTTTCTTCTAACCCCCATTTTTTCCCCCAGCTGAACCAGTTTTTCCTTCCTCAGCATTTTTTCAGCCTCGAAATACCTTGCTGTCCAAGTACTGGTGCATCTGGAACTTGATTCTGCTAGTCTGCTGAGACATTTTTCCATCATAATGTACACTATTTGTGATTAGCCAAAACCATAGCTGATTTCTATTAAAGACAGCCATGGTTCTAAGTGCCTAAATAACCTCTTAATTACAAAGAAAAGAAAGTGATAAGACAGCGATTGTGGACAGTTGGGTGTCAGATATTGCTCACCTGAAACTGTTGATCCTGGAACTGAAGCTGTTCATACCAGAAATCTGTTGATCTTTATCCAAGGATTTCTTTTTTTTTTTGTACCCATGTCTAGGAGATATTTTTAGTCTGACAGTGAACCAACAATTTAATCCAGCTTTTCAAATATGGCTCCAGCAGCATTCCAAAATTAATCTGAATTAGTCTCTAGCAGATTGCACGCCCCACTAACAAGCTTGCAGTAATGCTCTGAAGTGATTTGCAAGTAATTTACACCATAATTTTCACAAAATATATTTATCTTAATTGACTGAGAGGACACTATGCATGACGTTTTAGACCAACTGCTATTCTATGGTAAGTCTCTACATCACATGCCTTAGCTAACATGACACATTATAACCTGGTTGATCTAGAACCCAGGACTTATGCCTGTTGTTGACGTTTGTTACTTTCACTATTATGTTCTGTCCTGCAAAAGCACTGAATGCAGATGGACTGCATTCTGGTTCTTTTAACATGGCCTTTAATATGGTTTAAAAAGGCAATTTGTTAGCTAGTTTAGTATGATAATTAACGTTGTTATCCTGTTATCCTGTTATTTAACATAGTAGGAGCATGTAAAGCAGGGGTGTTCACAGCGAGGACTGGAGTGCCAGTGTCCAGCACAATTTGGTGATTCTTCAGCTCAAATACAGTTGATTTAATTAATCAGTTAATGGTCAGGTTCATTGGGTGTGTTTAGGTGTTGGTGAACTATAAACTTTTTTTTTTTCTGAAAAAAAGTCTGAAGCTGCACAGCTTCTCTCTTTTTTCTTTCCTCTTTAAGTTTAGAGAGTCATGGTCAATGACATTTATCTTGTTAACTCCCATTTTATTTGGTGTGCACTTAAAAGCTCATATTTGGCATTTAACAAATGCAGTTAATTGGGTAGGGCCTGAACCTTTTTTTTTTTTTTTTTTGAGCCAGCTCTACGTACCTGTACACTCAACCCCATTAACTTATTACATTTAGAAATATGCAGCAAATTTGCAATGCTTAAGAATTTAAACGGATGGTAATATGGCACTATTTACAGAAACTTAATCTGTTAAATGATTAATAACTAGAGGAGACATTTACAGTGGCATGAGCAATTGTTGAACAAAACTGGCACAGCCTTCCCCACTTTATCCAGACTGAGACCAGCAGTGTGCACAAACTGTAGCTGTGGTTTTCCATATGGGAATTGAACACAGATCATCCACAAGAAAGGGAGAGATACTCCCACTCTGTAATAACTGAACAGGGGGAAAGCTACCTACTGTGCCACCATATCTCCACAAGTTGCCACAAATTTCTGTATGCAGGGGTTATATATGCAAATGGTGAATTGAATTTTGAATTGAAATTTTTACTGTACTGTGTGTTTTTTAATAGGTCAAATTTAATGAGACAAACATGCACCTTTTATTAGGCATTTTCATTTCCTTTGAGCTTTTATTCTGATTATTATTAGAATATTAGAGTTTATATAAACGTGGCATCATGGAAACATGATAATGATGGAAATGTGATTTTAAAAAGTGCCCCTGATGCCTGTGTCTCTCACTGTCTATCAGTCATTTTCTACACCGCTTTATCCTGAAAACAGGGTTTATGGGGGGCCTGGAGCCTATCCCCAGAGACTTAAGGCATGAGGCAGGGTACGTACACAGACAGCATGTCAATCCATCGCAGGGTACACTCACACTCACACTCTGATTCACACACTACTGCCAATTTGGGAATACCAATTAACTTAATATGCATATGTTTGGACTATGGGAGCAAACCAGAGTACTTGGAGGAAACACACTAAGCACGGGGAGAACATGCAAACTCCATGCACATAGAACCTGGAGATGCAAGGTGACAGTGCTAAGCCTAATTAAACTTACCATTAACTAAAGTTTGGTGGTCAGTCCTTATGTTTCTAGATTTTTGTTTTTTTTCAGTTTTTCATGAAAATACCACAAGAATATCTTTCCATGATTCAGGATTTAATGATTTCATATCTTTACACAAAAAGCCATTGTCTTGATTGAAGAAATAATTATGCTCAAGTCAGTAAAGGGTTAATAACTTTTTGTTTGATGTGATAGATTTAAATTCAAATCTACAATGTTGCTCATACTCGCAAAACTATGTAAAATGTTGCAAAACTACAGTACCGGAGTACCCGGAGGAAACCCACCAAGCACAGGGAGAATGTGCAAACTCCATGCACACAGAGATTGAGCCTGGCCGAGAATCGAATCCGGACCCTGGAGGTGCAAGGCGACAGTGCTAACTACACCACCGTGCCGCCTTATTAAAACACCTGATAACTACAAACTTAATCAATGTCAACCAGAAAAAAAATTGGCAATGGAATTATACCTAACTGTTCGCATATATAAGGATATACAGACAATGTAGTTGACTTATATGACATTTGAGTATCAAGAGGATAATACATATAGTATCCTCCTGAGTCTGGCTTCTCTCAAGAATTCTTTTTCGGCTCAGCAAATTTCTTCGCTATCATCGCCGCTGGCTTGGTCATTAGGCATAATTTTATACTGTAATATTTATGTAAATTTTATACCTGGATTTCTGTAAAACAGAACTGAATTTAATTCTTGCCTCTTTTCTCAGCTCAGAATACCTTATAATAGATTTTCTTGTGTAACTTACTGAACTGGTGGGTTCAGACATGCTATACGCAGTGTCATATGTTGAAATGTTAGTGGGATGTATGAAAGGAATCAAACCAGAATTTATGGTAGGATGTGAAAATGTGCTTTTAGATTTGATTGCTGTTACTTAGCAGCACCTCTACCATCCTTGGCTCAGAGGCTATAGCATCAGGCAGTGCTTTTTCTAAGAAAAAAGGGTTGCCTATTTCATCTAAGGACTAAAAGATTTTGGCTTTTCATTGCTTCAAATAGACAGATGTGTGTCATAAATGTGATTCTCAGTGATGGCATATTGAGCTGGCATGTTCAGCAATTCAAAAAAAAATGTGGAAGATATAGTTTCAATCCCAGGTTCAAACCAAACTGTACTTATCCTCTATATTATGTCTTTGGATTACACGCAATGAATATTACATTTTAAAATTTACACGTGAACATCTAACCTAAAATGGGCGTCAGGTGTAACTCAGTGGTTAAGGCATTGGACTATGATTCAGAAGGTCCCGGTTCTGTTGGGCCCGTGAGCAAGGCACTTAACCCTCCACTACTCGGATGTATAATGAGATAAAAATGTAAGTTGCTCTGGATAAGGGTGTCTGCCAAATGCTGAATGTAAATGTAAAATGGGTTAACAACACTAAAATCACTAGAGTGCTTTTTTCTACATACACGTATACACACCCAAGCAAAATGTAGTTAATCCTTCCCCAGGGAAATCACTTTAGTACAGGGGCATTAGAAGCCCAAATCCAATTGATTACCTGACATGGCAGGCTCAAGGTCCTTCTTTGGTTTGTGTATGTGGACTTCTATATTCAAGTCAAACCAGAGATTTCAGTTAGCTGTCTGGGAGACTGAGATGATCACTGCAATCTACTGTCTTTATTTTACTTTCATCATTTGGTGTTGAATTGAAAGCTTGTTTGCCTCATCATCCTGTTCAAAGATCTATCAACTGCTATCTATCTAACTCCCTGGCAGAGGCAAAATGTTTTTATCCTGATATTTAGAATCCATTATGCTATCAGTCTTCCCAAGGGGCCCTGCACCAGCTACAAAACAGTCCCAAAAGTTCAGTGCTTCAGTGACCTTCATACACTTCCTGTCCAAAAAAGTCACTATTTCAGAAGGATCTAATTATTGGGCTGCATCAAGCAAAAAATTACAGTTAGAAATTAGAAGAAGATTTATTACAGATTAGGCATGTGAGACATGTGGCGTGATGAGCTCAGATTGGCCCTAACCCAGAGTGATGGGTGCATTAGGGTAAGTAGGGAAGCATCAGATTTTTCCATTACAATAGATACACTATCATGCATAGTGGCCAGGGTACAAGCCTCTGAAGGCAGTGTTATGATCTGGGTTTGCTTCAATTGGTCAGGTCTATGCTCAGCATCACTAGATGGCAATAATTACAATGAGAATCAGTGTGCTTCCATTTATGAAATCCACTTATATCATTAAATACGCTGATGGTGTGCATGACCTAAACATTGGATTTTGGTCTTATCTGACCACAAAACATGATGCCAGCTTGGTGGCGCCATAATGATGTTTGGTGAAGTTCAGGTAATACATTTTGTGAGATGCTCTCTGGATGGAGAATTTGTAGCTGCTTCCAGTTGTTGTTTGTAATTTTGGCACATATACTGTATTTTTGTGAGTAAATGCTACTATTAGAAAAAACATATCTAATTAGACAATGCTTTCTTTATTATTCTCCAGTTCTGATTTTTTAAAAATTAGGTAAGGATGAATGACGAATGGATAAGCGGAATTATTTATTTTGGTTCTTACATTTGCACTTATTTAAGTAACATATAATGGGGATAATCATATATAGAGCATACATATTTAGTGAGGCCTATTTGGGAATTGCTTTTTAATTAATGTTCCTTATAATCTTTTGCCACTATTAACGTCAAACAGTGGTCTCAGCTAACACCAGTTTTACTGCTCTGTTGAGTGTATTAATCCAAGTTCTTAATTATATTCAGTTCCAAATTGCAAGACTTATGCAGTTATGCGTCAGCCATTTTAAAATTCTTAATAAAATGATATATAGTATGTAAGTTATTTACGATTATTGGTTTAGTTTCTATTTTTATCAAAACATATATTAATCAATAGACAAGCATTTTGTTTTTATATTTCAAGGCTTGTCATATTGATCATCAATGGAAGTAAAATATCTCATTGTAACTGCAACAGAAACTACACTTACAGTACATTTTAAACGTTAATCAAAGAAATGATTGTATGCAGCAAATTTGTGTTTACGGATAGTAATGACCTCAACAGTGTTACTAATTATATGGAGGCGGACCATTGTCACGGACATAAGTGGACTTAGTATTTTGTGTAAAAGTTGCCGGCTGAGATTATGTCTTTGTCCCAGTGAGTAAACATGTAAAATTATTTCTCATCGTATTATTTGGCCCCAAGAGAGAGATGCTTACATGGAAAAGGATAATAAGAGGGTTGGATTACAAATAAAACCAAGAAAATCAATCATTCCCTACCACATTTATACTTCCCAGAGAAGAACATTACATTCTACACAGTTTTTAATTGTTTTGAGACCTCGGTTTGATCAGGTAGAACTGATCTAGAACTACACAGAGTTGGCAACTTACTTTATCATGTTAAAATCCTGATTGACAGAACATTTTATAACACTAAAGTTTCTTAATTACTGCTGGAGGGTACATTTCTCCTGTGGTAAGTTGTCTGAAAAATTACTAATGCAGGAGTGTTGTACCCCGCCAAGTATTCAAAATGCTATTTAACTGAATGGAGGACAGTAATGTCCAAAACAATTAACTCTGCTCTATATTCTGTTGAAATACCTGCATGTGTAATATCGGGATTATTAGTCAGAGATCAGTCTGACTCACCGAAGTCTTCAATCCTCTGTCTGCAGCTTTTGGGCCTTTCTACATACAAACCAACTTTGTAATAAAAGATATAAAATTGCTTTAATTGATCATGATGTCTGTGAGGGAGAGAGAGAAAGCTTAAAAAAATCTTAATTTTTGGATGTTTTTGCACTACCAGATACCATTTGAAAAGAATAAAATGTTTGAAATATGCCCCATGTAGGATGAATTTCAGTCTCATATCCAGTGTTCCTGTGATACGCTCTGAACTCTGACCTGGATAAAGCAGTTAATGGAATATTTTGTGAACCATTTCTAAATGTTGCTCACACTCTGTAAGTCATGGTTGAATCCACTGGCAACCAAAACTATGATTAAATGAACTTACGGATCAAGAAAAATCAATTAAATTCTGGCACAAGTCTTCAAAACAGTGGACAGTGCTGCCAGAACAAGATTATAAATTCCTTGATGTCACATCAAAGCTGGGAAATGTGTTGCTTTCCAAATAGATAATTCTGAGCAGCCTACAAACATGGCTGCCCTTTACAGTTCCAAACCGAAGAGTGGTTGAGAGAATGACACGTTTATGGACAATGTTTTACTGATCATACGCACCTGAACTCAATTACACATCACAGCTACATAGGATAAAATGACCCTCACTCAAATGTATGCTCGGTGTCCTGTAATTATCAATACCAAACCTTTCGATTACATGTGACAGTGTGAGTGTGTATGGTTATGAACAGTAGCATTTTTCGCAGATGCCAAGGAAAACCAGGCTTTCCCAGTTTTTTTTATTGTACTTGTCATTTTAATACATTAAATACATTAAAGTATTTTACTATACTTAGTATTTTAGAATCTTATGTGATGAATGTGTGGTGAAACACTGTATCGCCCTCCTACCATAGACTAATGTCATGTCTGAAGGAAAGACAGGCTTAATTGTCTTTTTAAATTTTAAAGAATAACCAATCACATGAAACGTCTCGGGTTACTTTACTGTAACCCTGTTCCCTGAAAAAGTGGGAACGAGATGCTGCGCGAAAGCGCTATGGGAAACGATTCCTCGTGACCGGTTGTGAAGCACGTGTGTGTCAAACA
>JAQMYJ010000005.1:20281703-20312917 GCA_030014305.1 Clarias laeviceps
AACATGGATCCTGAAGAGAAAATGATCTGAGGGTGTTTCCGGTTCATGCCTATTTATAACCTCCAGGTGCACCTCATTGGTTGACGTCACCTGCCTGAGGTTATACATGCCAAAATATTTGGCGTGTTTGACACACACGTGCTTTACAACCGGTCACAAGGAATCGTTTCCCATAGCGCTTTCGCGCAGCATCGAGGGTAGCTTTTGAAAGGGAACTATGATCATATCATTATTAAACTTTAATTAGGCAGAACTATGCCAAGGGAAGTCAGGCTGACAACAAATGAAGATTTAACTAATCAAATTAGACTACTGTCATACCGTTGATCTCTCAGCACTATCACAAGAGAAGCCAGACACCCTTTGACTTCACACCATTCAAATCATAATAGGAATATTTTTGCTTTGATATCACTGTTAGAAAGTTTTGTTGTTTGTTTAAGTAAAAAAACTAACAAATAAACCCCCACATTTTTAAGCAGCAGCTTAAAATTAAATCTAACAGCAAAACTAGACATGCATACAGATAGGATAAAAGAAAGAATTCAGATTTTCATTGATGTCTGAATCGAATACCTAACCAGTAGTGCTATACTGCTTATTATGCCTAGTTTTAAATGATAAAATATAAATAGTATTTGTGTATCTGAAGTTCTTACAATGGAGTTTGTATAAGTCATAAGTTTGAACAGTACGTGCATTCTGATTATTTCTGATATGAACATAAAATAAACATTTTCTGATTGAGTTTGTAATAGATCCTTCCGTTACTCATTGTTAATCACTGTACATGAAGTAACTCACTGTACATAAAGTAACCAGTTATGCATTAGGATGGGAAGTTACATAAATTAATGCATCAATTTAATATTTAGGACCACGTGTGTAAGACAGAGCATTTGTGCTGGTTAATGCAAGAGTCTGCTGTAGTGTGTAGCAGCCAGTGTCAAATAAGACATCTGCATAATACAGTTTTGTGTAAAATCATACAAGGTGCTATAAAAGTTTATCAGGTTACAATTTATTGGCTGTTAAAGTGGTGGCATATGCTGTACCACACACAGGACAGAGATTATAGGTTTTGTCTCAGTTGACTTCCGGAAAAGATTTCCCACACCACAGGATATGAATAAGTTTTGTGTTTCTGGTTCATGTTTTTGTCTCTTGCACAAGTATCATTGTTTGAGCATCATTTAACTTCTACCTATTTGTTGACCTTGACTGTGGTTTACATTCTGGATTTATTTGCCTGTGGCTTGATAAAGAGAATTTATCTTGACACTTGAACATAAGATACTATGGATTAAAATACCCCCCCACACACATTTAAGCCTATGTATTTTATATTGTAACACTTAATAACTGTTATATAATTATATAAAATTGTTCTGACTCTATATATGCATTCATATTAGTGTGACGGTGGGCCCAGACTCAGCGCCTCTTACTATCTGCCACATCAGATGACCTAGAGCTTGCACTCTTGGTACTCTCCCCTGAGCCAGAGAAAAGAGAGGACCCGCCAAAGCGGGAGACCTTGCAGCACACCACTCGTTCTGAACCATTCAGATCTGTGGCACTCCAAAGGCTATGGGCTGGTGGTCAGAACAGCGAGGAGAGCTTCCTTGCCCTCACTGCCAGCGTTGCCAGAGCCTCACTCACCACTGCCATTGACACATGTGATTGGCCCGGTCTACGGGACAACCGAAAAAAGAAGAAGAAAGCATCTTCCCATCGGAGACAGCTCTGCAAAAAGGCCACTTCGTCTTGCCTGGCATTCATGGCCAGGACAATGGCATAGACACTGAGGCGGAAAAGTGATCAGAGCGAGAGCGATAGAGGGAGAGGCTGAGGTTGATGGGTGCCATACTTCCTCATCCTTGGGGGACTTCTATACTACCACACAATAAGAAGAGTGACCTCCATGCGACCTCCTAGTGGTTCAGCAAGGAAAGGTTGTTGTCGTGATGCACCTAGCCCACTCTCACCCTCTCTGCGGACACCTTGGGGTGAAAAACACAATGGAAAAGATAAAGGATCGTTTCCATTGGCTGGGGGTTGAGACAGAACTTCTGTCAATGGTGTCCTGAGTGCCAAAGGACTGCACCCGTGTCCCACTAATTCCTTTGCCTTTCATCAGTACACCATTTGAGTGTATAAGGATGAACCTGGTCAGCCCACTTTCAAAATCAGCGAGGGGTCATGAGTACATCTTGGTAGTAATGGACTATGTCACACACTACCCTGAGGCCCTTCCATTTCAGAAAGCGACTTCCAAAGCCATTGCCAAGGAGCTGGGGCTGCTCTTCAGGTGCGTGGGCCTACCAAAGGAACTCCTCAATGATCAAGATACCCCTTTCAAGTCTAAATTAATGGCAAATATTTGTCAGCTGTTGCAGGTGAAGCAGATCTGCACCTCCATCTATCACCCCCAGACAGGCAACAAGAGAAAAAGCCATGATGTAAATCTTTTTATAAAATGGATTGGACCAGTGCTACTCGTTTCAGCTCTTGCCTCTCTCTTTCCTGGAGCAAAGGGTCATGAGCTAGTACAGCGAGGTGAGGACCTTTCATCTTTGCAGCAACAAGAGCTGAACAAGCTCCTAGATGTGTTCTACCAGGGATAGAAACGGGGATCATCCACCTTGTAAAACCCAACATCAAAACTCCACCCAGCAGGATTGTCCGTTTGCGACCCTACCTAGCTAAAATGCTTCATCATGCACAGCTGACACTTAAATAAAAAGCTTTTAGTACTGAACAGGACCACTGGCAATACATGGTCCTCCCCTTTGACCTGCAGCTGCCCCAGACACTTTCCAGCATTTGATGGACATTGTATTCTGCCAGCACCAACCATATGCTGCAGCCTGGTTGATGTGATTATCCACTCGAGCAACTGGGAGGACCAACTTTATCACCTGAAAAAGGTCCTCGAAGAACTGGTCTGACGGCAAACCCAAAAATGTTCCACATGGAGCTGACCTTAGAAAAGTACTTGGGACACAGTATCGGCCGCAGACTGCTGAAGTTGCCAAATAAAAAAAAATTGAAGGGGTCTGCACCTTCCCACCACCACCAACAAAAAAACAGGAACATGCTTTTCTGGGGCTAGCGGAATATTATCAATTGTGCCTGACTTCTTCTCTGTGGCAGCGCCCATCTCCAATCTGCTCAGGAACGGACAGCCGGAGAAAGTACAGTGGACCAAAGAGACAGAAAAGCCTTTCCAACAGCTCAAAACCCGCTTCATTAGCTACCCCATCCTCCAGAACCTTGACTTTGACCTTCCCTTCCTGGTGCACACTGATGTGTCAGAAACCGAGCTTGGAGAGGTAAAGTATTCACTTTAATTACTGATCACACTCCACTGCAGTGGATGGCAGGGGCTAAGGATACCAACTGCATCTCAACCTTGCTGCCTCTTCCTGCCCAGCCCGTCAACTGCGCAAGATCGGCTGTTTCTATTCTCTGAGACCTTCGGGCTTCTCAACCGCTCCTCAATGAGCGATTTCCCCTAACCACTGCAAATGTTCCTGTATGTTTTATAAATAAAAGAGCACTTATTTCCTTACCCTATAGAGTTCCCTGTGTCCGTGTTCTGGTCTGCAACTGTTAAATGCTTTACATAGGAAAAATCAAAAGTGGTGCGCAGGTAATAATAAGCAACATGTGTTCCCTTAATTATGCTATTTTTAGCCACCTACAGTACATAATTCTCATTTTTCCTTTCAAGTGAATGATTAGATGCACCTCTGGCAGAGGAAGCTTTTTATTATGAGTAATTATGGATAATTATTTATTTCATAGAAAGTAAAAGAACCTGGAGTCCCCTTATGATCAAACAAAGCTTTTTATAATCCTAGCTGTTGGGCATGACAAGTGGATGCTCTCACCAATCCAACAGCTCATTTAAAGTGGTCTTAAACTGTCCTGAAAGCCCCATCAACCATTGTGCAGTATGTTTTATCTCACACTTACTACCTGCTCATATACATACAGCAACAAAGATCAGTCACAAACAGTGTTCAACACCCATTAAATACTTGAGTTTGATATACTGTACTGTGCTAAAAGTTGTACTCACTTTGCAGACCAGTTGGTTTGTTTTGAACAGAAAGTTTATTAAACCTGCTCAATCTTTTCTGCTTCTTTGATTAGCATTTATTCAACTTCAACCATTTTTCACCTTGAATGGAGAGTTTATGTTTTTCAGTTTTACACAAAATTGATCTGAAGCTTAATTTAAAATTTAGAATGTGAGCAATACTTTTGCCATTGGAGTGATGTGGCATTTACTTTTTGACCCTTAATTAATTCTCCAGACATTAAGAAAAAAAAATTCTTTTTCATTTCAGCTAAGATAAAAGAATCATTCACAGTTATGTTCTAATTCTGTCCCTTTGCATTACATTAATTACACAGATTTTATTTGAAGTGAACCAAGATTGAAATAACAAAAGGGTTCAAATAATAACTAGAAGAAATATGTACATTAACTAACAATTCCAAACTTAGAATATCCTACAGATTGCAGTGATAATGGCTTTAAACTTTTAAGTTTTTTTATCTTAACTTAAACATAAAGTTACATGACAGAACCAGGCCGAGCTTATCTTGGGCAGAACAAGGTGTATCTTGTGCAGAACCAGGGATGGATCGAGCAGAGCATGATTAATACCTGGCATGGGAGGCTGTCTCTTTGACCTCTAGAGAAACAGGGACTGGTTTAGACTGAAATTTGTCATGCGAGGTTTTCTTGTCAACCTCTGTAGCTCCCTTGAGATCCCCATGTTCTCTTCTGCAGGCAATAAAACTGTCAACCGTAGTCGTGGAAGCCATCAGGTGCTCCTGGTTCTTTTAGCAGAGCTGAACAGTTTTACCTTCCATTGGATGAGGGGCAGGGGAACCTTCTTGATGGTTCTGCCCTGAACACCTTGGATCTTGGTGCATTCAGCCTTATGTCTGAGTCCCATATGGCGAGCCATTGGCCTCTGACCATTGACCTCACCCTGAACACCTTGTGAAGTCAGCCTGCTCAGTCAGCTTCCCTTGCTTGCTCTGTGATGAAGGGTTTTGAATGAATTGCATTGTGGGAACCTGCCCAGTGCACCGCCATTAGTCGCTCCGATTCCTGTCTCTCTGTGCATGGAATTTGCATGTTTACCCTGCAGATTAGGCTAATTGGCACCTCAAATTGCCCGTAGTGTGTATGTGGGTGCCCTGCAATGGATTGGCACCCTGTCCAGGGTTTACTCCGCCTTGTGCCCTAAGTCTCCTGGGATAGGCTTCAGGCCCTCTACGACCCTGTACACAGGATAAAGCGGTATAGACGATGAGTGAGTGAGTGATTATTATAGAGGATAACATAATATTAATACGACACAATACATTTTTATTTATTTAAACATCATTGAAAAAAATAATCAAATAATTTATTTACAAATTATACACATTTCAAAAGTATACAGTATGTTTTATAAATGGTATCAGCTTTTGTTACAATAAATATTCAATATTTAATTTCTGCCGTGTGAAATTTTCACAGTAGCAGCAACAGGTACCCAAGGGGCCTATGTTACCATGGTAACACAGAGGAAGTGACGCCTGCGCTGTAGAATGGGGGAATTTTGTTGAGGGAGGTTTCCTTAATCCACATGCCTGCACAGGGAGCAGGGAGTAGGGATCACCCTTTTAAGTGCACTGTGGAATGGAACGCAGCATAAAAGTCTACATGAAACACAATGTCCCCAACTAAGTTACTCAAAACTGTAGTCAATTAAAAATATCATACAGTATGTTGTTCCAAAAATAACACATTTAATATTTTTTAAGTATGCTAAACAAAAGCATGCACTTACATAGCTTAGGTGTATGTATGTAGGTACACTTTGCTTTTTGTAAATATAATATCAAAAGCAATAGAGAAAAAAAAGAGACTATTTAAAGCTGCTATAAATGATAAGAAAAACTCAGATGTTTCAGATCACAGATGTTTAGAAAAAAAAGTGAAAACGTGCAGATAAAAAGACTTCAAATAAAACTTAATTTATTCCCCAGTGATCAGATTAGAATCTTAACAATAAAATGAAAGCAACAATTTAAATTTTATCCTTTAAAGTAATAAATGATTTTCATTGCTGGTCTGCTCTGTGCGTGTGTGCGTGTGTGAGTGTAGGTCTATGTGTGTACTGACTGGCTGGCTACCAGACTGGGAAGTGTCTCTTGGATCAATACTCTTCATTTCCTACTGCCCAGAAGTAGGAGCTGATTTAGAGTTCCCACTACTCTGTGCTCACTCACTCACACACACACACACACACACCTACTCCCTGCTGTTAGCAGACAGCACATGAAACAGCTTCTTTTTGGGTCAGGTTGCTGCGAGTTGGTCTCAGAGGATAAGCTATAAGCCCCTGTTTCCTTTCAAGAACTAAGAATTACAGATTTCTCTTGTGCAGATATCACTGAATGAGAGAATGATGAACGACTCAGTTGTCAAAAAGCCAAGATTAGCAAAATTTCTCTGCAGTCTTTTAAAAGTCTGTTTGAATGTGTAAAGTTCTTATTAAGCGACCTAGGCCATAAGATTTGTCCTATCATATGATTTTTTCCACATTGTCCTTGAAACAGAGTAGGGTGGGGGTGGGGCCAAGGCAGTAGGAACTAAGATTTACGCTTGACTTCCATGCGACAGCATCTCCAGAGACCATTTTGAAAAGAATAAGAAGATGCGCTTCAGTGGCGCCTAAAAAATGTGACACAAACAAGGATCTTATCACACCACGTGAGATGCCCGAAAAGACTTTAACAAAGCATCTCCAGAGGCATTTCAGACTACAGAGATCTAAGTTTCCATGAAAGGAAGAGTAAATAATGGGATATTAATTGGTTATTTTAATGCAGATCTCTGTAGATAAGCATCTGCTTGTGCTATCTCGGTAGCTGTGCAACTCATTAAGTGATGAGCGACTGCTGCTTCGTCAAACCAGTTCTAGCACAGCTTGTTATAATTTAAGTGTAAGCAAAGGTGTAAACTGTAATAACTCCAAGCCTTTCTGATGCACTTTAATGTTATTTATTCGACAAGTTGGAAGGTACGCCCTACAGTGTCAATTGCACTCTCTATGAGATTCAAGCTCCAGTATAATAACATTTGCATCTCTTGCTGTGTAGGAACTGAGGCTGAATAATAAGTGACATGTTCTAATGAGGCCTCTGATTAGACCGAAACTGCATCATCAATCATCAGTGCAAGTTAAGTACATAAAAGACAGATATTGTGTAATAGTGATTGAAGCTATTCATGTTATTATACCAAGTAATGAGATTTCTTTTTCTTTTTTTTTCTCAAAGCAAGACAATGATAATAAGCTGTAGTTTTAAACAATTTTTTTATTCAGAATAACTGGGCTAGGAACACACTGTGATACTGCCGCTAGATAGAGACACCCTGGTTTGATCCAGAGCTTAGGTTACAGTCTGTTTTTTTTTAGACATTCTCCTCATGTCTGTGTGGGTTTCCTCCTTGTTCTCCAGTTTCCTTTCACCTCCCTGAAACATGAATGTAGGTGGTAAAGGCAACACATCATTCATAAATAAGGACAGCTGGGAGATTTGGATAAATCTCTCAAGATCCTCTTTATATGAGGTATTTGATTTCTAATCCTTTGTTGCTATTAAGGGATATTTCTCAAAGAGGTAGAAAAGGCTCCAGAATTGCTCAGGCAACCAGTCTCCATGGCGATTGTGCACTTTAAGCAGCCATGTGCATTGTGGCAATCTTGTCTAAACATCATCTATTGTGTGACTTGAAAATGTTTAAAATGATTAAGGTCATATCAGTTCTATCACATTGTTAAAGTTGTTTTGAAGATTTTTTTTTATATATATATGTATTGAATAAGAAACTACTTGATCAACCAGTAAAAAGGTATCAGTCAACAGAAAAAAAAGCAATGTAGATTTTAGGAATATGCATATTAAGAAGTTATCCAGGTATAAATGCATTTTTTCCACTAGTTATCCCAGGTATATACAAATGTGTCTAATCTGTTTAGAAGAAGAATAGCTAAACAGTTAAATTAGTATTGTGTTGCAAAAAGCAATACTTTAGCAAGTAATAAAAACATAATATACAATATGGGCAAACTATTTTATGTTGTATTTTTTCCATCTTCATTTTTTATCATGTTTTTACTAATTTCAAGCCTTTGATTCATTTAGATTCATGTGTAAAAATTTTTTTTTTTAAAAAACCTTTACATTTCTTGATCTTAAATGTGATGTGTCAAATAAGCTGTACAAGATATAAGCTGAAATCTCATCAGCTTTATTATCTGGCATTATTATACAATCAGTATTATATTCAACCACCAACTTCAGGTGTCATTCTTTGCTTTTAGTCAGTTTATGTAAAAGATGGTTAGCACCAGAATCATATTTGATATGTAATCTTTTCTTTCCCTTAAGGAGACAACAAAGAAATGATATCTTAGCAAATAAAAAAAAATCTTGAATAAAGAAAACCTTATTCAATGTTTCATTATTAGATTTTAAAACAAATATAAAAATATGAAGCCTATGAGTAGATATTTATTTTACTACGTGCAAGCTTGAAAACTGACTATTTTATTGGAAGACAATTTGAAACCTAAATTTATTAATAATTATGTGGGTAATGATCTTAGGTTTGTTTTATTCATAATAATCAGATAATAGTGATTTTATGATAGTGAATAAAAATAGCATATAAAATATAAGAAGTAATATCTTTTAGTAAGAAGATTTCTTTTTCTTTTTCCCAGTGTGATGTTGAAAGTTAAAAGATAACAGACAGGTGGTGGTCCATAGTTAGAGAGTTAAAGCTCAGATTTCTGCCTTCCTCTTTATCTACAGCTCATTCTATGACTCAAGCCTTGGGCAGATTGACAGAGCATTAATAGTAAAGTATGGGAAGTCTCATCACTGTACATCACTGTATTGATCATTGTGGGGTTTATGGACGTTGAAGCTTTAGAGAAGCAGCTCAGTCAGCCAAGAGCAGATATATGGGTCTCATTTTGCAGCAAAACGAATGAGATGCACAAAACCTAGAGCAGAAGAGGGAGAGGAATGCCATTTTGTCTGGTTTATATAATAGGATGGCTAAAAGTCAAAATATATATTTTTCTTAAAACACCATGGTCATGCAACAAAACATACGACATTTATAAGGGTTGCTTATAAAATGTTTAATACTTCTGCTGAACTAAGGAGTCCAAATTTCTTTTGAAATGTTTTAAATCTTTTATATAACATTTTTCCCTGTGTAAGAGATGTAGGATCTAATGGAAAAAAAACCAAAATTTTTTAAATTTCTGTGTGATGGAATTTTTATAGCATATAGTACTGTAGAAAAAAAAGAACCTGACATGCTCAATCATTGGGATAAGTGAAGTCCGGGTGGA
Source organism: Clarias laeviceps (assembly GCA_030014305.1). Taxonomy (NCBI): domain Eukaryota; kingdom Metazoa; phylum Chordata; class Actinopteri; order Siluriformes; family Clariidae; genus Clarias; species Clarias laeviceps. Next base: position 20,291,153 of record JAQMYJ010000005.1, read on the forward strand.
CTGGAGCTGACAAAGAAGAATACAAAATCATCTACTCTGGGCATTCAGCAAAGTATCAGTAAGTCATTGGACTGATCTTAAGTGATACCAGGCACTTAATTCAAGGTTACTGAAGGCAAGATTCAGGATGTCAGCTGGCAGAGATACAATCATACAAGTCTATGCACCAAATGCTAGCTCAAAGAAACCACATACTGTACCACATTGCAGGAAGTTCTAAACAACATGCCGAACCATGACTTGGTAAAAGTGATGGTGGATTTTAATGCAAATGTTGGACGTGTCAGGACAATTTAAAAAAAGTGATAGAGAAATATGAATATGGTGAGGAGAATAAGAGAGGAGAGAGGAGAGATTGATGTATTTCTGTCTCAGTAATAACTTGATGGTAATAAATACAACATTTTATCAAAAGAAGGCAAAACACTAATGGACTTGGGAATCCCCAGACAGTGATTCAACAAAGAATATGGTTGGGCACATTCTGGTTAGTAAATGGTGGTGAAACAGTGTAACAAGGTGCAGAGCATTCTATAAACCAGATAATCCTTCTGATCATCAGTTATTAATGGCTTGTATGAAGATTATGTTAAAATCAGTGAAAATGGGAGTGCAAGTCACAGGTCAGATTGATACAGATCAGTTAAGCAATGAAATAATTTTACTGAAGTATGGAATATATATATATATATTTTTACTAAAGTACAGAAATGCAAGAACAAATGGAAGAACAAACCAAATGTGTAATTGTCAGTAGAAGAAACATGAAAAAAGATTAGAGAAACCACTGTGGATTTCTCAGGAAGTGCTAACATTGGGTAACCTTGGAAAGAACTAAAGGCCATACAATTACTTAGTAAAGAGAGCAGAAAAAAGGTGTAATATGAAAATGAGAGAAATGAAACAGAAGGCCTGGGAATATAAAGAGGAATGGCTCAACAACACGTTTCTAGAAGTTCACAAGTGTGCTCAAGGACAACAGTAGACACAAAAACACTACCCTAAAATAAAATAAATATGTGGTACATTCTACTGAAAACTGCCGACAGACAAAGACAAGTTAGAGAAAGTATTGCATAACAAAACCAAAGTTAAAACAAGATGGGAGCAGTATTTCAAAGATTTATATAATGTAAAGAACCCTGCGGACACCAACCTGTTACAGGAACTGAGCGGTGCAAATAACCATGAACATATGGAGAACTTCCTACAAGGGGAGTGATGGGGAGTAAGAAGATCCTGGAGAGGACAATATAACAGCAGAAATGCTGCAGCCTCAAGGAGAATGCTCAGTGGAAATTATGAAGGCATTATGCAACAAAATATATATATGGTGAAAGAATGTCCAACAGAGTAGGGTAACGCTATATCAGTTCCACAGCATAAGAAAAATGATAAACAAGACTGCAGAGGCATCAGGTTTTTAAAGTGTTCCTGATAAGGTGTTCACAAGGGCACTGCAGCAAAGATTAAAAATATATGTAGAAGAATTTTTTTCAGAAGAGCAGGAAGGTTCTGAAAAGGAAAAGAAACAATTGGTCAGCTTTTTGTAACTCGACAGTTGGCAGAGAAGTACTTTGGGGAGAATTGAACACTGTACAACAATTTCATAGTCTGCAAACAGGCATTTTGTCTGCATAGGGCAGCAACAAGAACTATGGTAAGTTCCTAGGATTTATTGCATTCTAGATTGAGTCAAGATAACTTGTCATATTATTAAAAGACTTTTACAGTACGTCAATAAGTGTGGTCGGGTGAATGTGGACTGATGAAATGGTATTGGGTTGCAATAGGTGTCAGGCAAGGATGCAATTCGTCCCCATAATCTATTGAATATTTTGTTAGATGCACTGATAAGTGAAGCATTCAAGCATGTGGATTATGAAGTTCAAATCAATGCAGAAATGATAAACAATTTGAGCTTTCCCGAGGACATCGACCTGACTCGCAGGACCAACTTCAGGATCTGACAAAGAAAGTACATGAAGGTAGCAAAATGTTTGGATTGAAAATAGACATATAGAAGACAAAGACAGTAACAATTGGGAAACATCAAGAGAGAATAGTTGTACAATTAGATGAAGAAGAAGAAGAACTGAGGCAAGTTAGTGAATTTGCATATCTAGGAGAGCTCATCACAGAGGATGGACAAACAACAAAGGACATCAAGTGAAGGATAGGACATGCTTTAGTGGTATTTTGAAAATTGAACAAGATGTGGTAGTCAAATATCAATCAATCAATACAAAGGTTACTGTATAACACGTTGGTAATTCCGGCACTGTGACTGTATATGGATCAGAACACAGAAATGAATTGGCTCTGATAATTCCTGGGGAATACAAAACTTTAATTATCATAATTAAAGTGATGTTAAAGAGAGAAATGACAATAATAAACAAGATCAGAGAGAAAATGTTAAAATGGTGCGATCATATGGTCAGAAGGAACAGAAATAGACTCCCAGCATGAGCACTTAGAGGGGAACTTTTCTTGTACTGTAGCTTTCCTCAGACCTATGTCTTGACACAATCCTCTCTCACATGTCTCAAGCTAATTCTCTTGACCTCATGGCTTTGTTTTTACTCTAACATACACCATCTACTGTGGGATAGACAGCTGTGTGCCTTTCTGGTCCAATGAATTCAATTAGGCATAAGAGGACCAATCAAGTTGTTGAAGCATCTCAAGGACCTTTAATAGAAGTAAAATGCACCGGAACTCAACGGCAAGTGTCATAACAAAAGGTCTGAATATTTATGTAAATGGGATATTTCAGTCTTTATTTATTTATTTTTTTGTGGAAATGATGAGAAAAAGGGATTTGAATCCATTTTAAAATGAGTAACAAAATGTGGAACAATAGAAAGGGGGAAAACTTTCCATCAGCACTGAATCTGTACAGATAGAAAGATATTTGGGGCACTAAACTGATAGGAACACATAGAAAGTTGGTGTCTTTGATAAATACCATTACTGTATATCAAACTATTCAGTTGTTTAATGATGCGTAACCTCAATAAATATAACAGATTATTTGTGTTTGCATTAATATGTGATACAGGAAATATATAGGTTTGTTATAGGTATGTTTTGTGTATTTAAAATACCAAGTGTTTCTCTGCCATTTACTGTTAACAACATGTTGGCTTTTATCAGCAATAAACCTTATTGTACCATCTTTTATCTTCCTGGCACATTTAATACAAGTTCCATCCCTCCATACATCCATCTAGGAACTCCTGTACTCCAACTAGGGACCATGAAAGCTAATGGTGACCAACTGTGGTAGGACCTCCGGTCAACATTCACACGCATATTCATACACTCCGGGCAATTTGGGAACGCCAATTAGATTAATCTACATGTTTTTGGACTTTGGGAGGAACCCGGAGTACCCGGAGGACACCCACCAAGCACGGGGAGAACATGCAAACGTTATACACACACTTGGTGGTGCAAGGCGAAAATGCTAACCACTGAGCCATTGTGCCACCAAAACAAGTTCATCTACTGTATCATAAATCATTTTCTAAGAGGGTTTCAAAGGGTTTCAGTTACAGGAAGGTTCCAGGCTGAATGCAGTGACATTTATTTTTGTTAACAAAAATAGATCAGTATAGATACTTACCTAAAAAGGATGAATGCATTTGGTTATGTAAGCATAATAATTGTCTAGTTATTTTTGTCTAATATTAATAATACATATCGTTAAGTACAAAGGCATAATGAGTCACTCAAGTTTATGATGTCTAAATAGTCTTTCAATTTTTTTTTGCAACTGGTGTACATATAAATGCAGGCTAAAATTGAAAGTGGGAATTCATTTTTTTTTTGGGGGGGGGTGTATTTCAATCTTTTCTTATTTTCAATCTGTCTTTTATTTACAGACTTTACAGAAAAACATTAATATTTGCTAAAAACTGAAAGGTCAATAAAATATGAAGTGTTTTTTCAAACAGTGCTTATACTCTGTGCTTATAACTATCAGACGAGTGGATTTGTTGCTATAGTTATTTTGAAGGGATATGTCACCACATTTCCTACATACAGTATTAGGGGTGTATTCCTCTAAAAACAAATGATTCCCTCAAATCTTATCAGAATCATTATTAATGCCTAGCATTGAACTGATAACACTTGGTCTGATCATGGTTGAGCAAAAGCAAAGCTATTGGGATATTTTACTGTAATGTGTTTAGGATCCTACCTTTTCCAGCTTCAGTGATGTGCACTTGGCTGAACCATGAGCATGCTGAGATAAAGGGCTATTAAAAATCTATCTCTGAAGAGGGAAGCTGTTTTTACACTCACAGTATGCACAACATAAGAGCTTCTGAAACATAAGATAGATGTGCATTGCCATCACACTATTATTGCTTTGTACCATTATCCTACTTGCAGTTTCAGTGTAACGTAAACACAGCCTTAAAGGCAAAATCCAAAAATAGTCCAAGCTAAAGATTTTTTTTTTTTCTGTTTAATCAGCGTAATCATGGGGCTTATTTTTGCTTTTATTACAAGTACATGTACAAGTATATATTGTAAATATATAGTATAATCTCACTCTCACGCTATGTCCAAAAGCTTGATGTGTTGAACCTTTTGAGTTCGGTCCGTTTCAAGGTTTCTTACTCATTTCCTTGTCACTATCACTCTGGCTCTAAACCTACAGCCGGAATGTTGTAAACCTACTTTCTGTGTCTGTTGTAAGAAACAGAATAAGCATCTCAGTTTTGCATCTTTGTGTTGCAATTAACTCTTAAAACTCAAGCGCCACAGATCAGTGGTAGCAACACATTAAATGACGATAAAAGTGCTTATATTGAAGTGCTTATATTGAAGCCTGCTGGTGTGCATTATTGGAGAGGCTTGAGACGTTCAACTGGGTAATTTTGGTTTTCAGATATGTTAGGCAGAGCATAAATTACTGTATCATTACTTTTATAACATGTCAATTTTACTACTACTAAAATATGGGAATGATGTTGTGAAAATGTAGAACTCTCACAATGATCATATTATTATAATTCTTTTTTGGTCATAGATACAACTGAAAAGAATAATAGAAAGGCGTATATGTGCAGTTTCTTTGCCAGTGTGATCTTTTTTTTTTTTTTTCTCAGTCATTTTCAGGTAGTAAAAATGTAATAAAATTCAGTTCATCATATTCCCTTTTTCATAAAAAAACAAACAAACATATATCACTCTACACTGCACAATCCTAAACTCTATGCAGTTAAACCTTGGATTGCGAGCATAATTTGTTCTGGAAGCATGCTTGTATATCAAATCACAATTTGTGTTGAATTTTTTGAATTGTGTTGAAAGTGAATTTCTCCATAAGAAATAATGAAAACTCAGATGATTTGTTCCACAATCCAAAAATATTCATATAACAATAATTAATGCAAAATATAAAGTAAAAATAAAACAAATTAACCTGCACTTTACCTTTGAAAAGAATCATAACTGGTGTTAGATGAGAGACAAAGCAGTGGGTGGGGTGGGCTACTGTATAGGACGACTCACACACACACACACACACACACACACACACACACACACACACACACACACACACAGAACCACTCCTCTCTGACAGAGTCTCTGTGTGGTTACTGGACTCTTCTTCTTTCTGCGTGACTTTAACAAGGAACCTCTCTAATAACACTTGCTTTTGCCTCCTTTTGAGGATTCTGCGGAAATGTGAGACTGCAACAGAATCATCTCCCGGACTGCTACAGCATTTTTAACGTTTTTTTTTTCTTCACAGGGGTCGTTATTGCAGTACAGTTATTAGAGTACAGTCACTACACTTGGAAACAAACAAAAAATTGCTTTATGCAGGGACACACACACATGGTCAGAATGTTATAGTATTATAGTAAACAATACACGCATGCACGGATGTTGACTATATAAGATGCGCACTGAGACTGAGCATGTGAGATGATTACCCACAATCCCACATCGCAAGAGAGAGAAGAACCACTGGCTCAGTTATGATCAGGTGACGCTCGGCAGATAAAGCATAAACGTACGACAGTACTCGTATATCAGGACCTCGCTCGTTTAACAAGTCAAAATTTATTTAACAATTTTGTTTGTCTTGCAAAACAGTCACAGACCGAGTTACTAGCAATCCAAGGTTCCACTGAATATTTGTATTTGAAAAAACAAAACAAACAAACATATAGCAAAATTAAAAATGGCTAAAATGCTCTTGGTTTTAAGAGCTATGGAAAAAAAAGAAAGAAAAAAAGAGGAAAAGAAAAGATTGCATCCTGTATCATGGATGTTGTAGGACATTTGTTCGCTCTTACTTGTTTTCTTTTATTACCCCTACACACACAGACACACACACATACACACACACACACACACACACACACAAACAATCAGCCAGTCATTGTGCATTTTCTGGGTGTATTAAGGAGATAAAACGCTTTTATATTAGTCGAACTTATACAACTATCCTTGGATGTAAGTCTGTTTGTGGGTGTTCTTACATACTGAAACCCGACAGATGGTCCTCAGTGTTGAAGCCTGAACAGCACAAAGAAAGTGTTTCCAAGTAATGACTGCTACACATTATCATGTTTCTGTTGCTGTTAAAGCACCATTGCTTTTGGCATAGCCGGTGCACATTGCTCCTGACTTAATTTTGTGTTTGTCAAGTATTTCTTAACCTACCATGAATGCCGCTACAAGAGAAAAAGTAAAAATCTTCACATGACTAACAACAAACAAATCAAAGATAGGTGGAACCCTCAACCCATTCCCTTACCATTTTGAAAAGTTAATGACAAAATGACAAGTTACTGAAAAGTTTCAGCTAAATTTGTCAGCATGAGCATTTTGGATAATTAAGGCAATTGCTATTAATTAAAAAATATACTTTACATAACCCTGAGAAAATCCCTGAGGCCTGCTCATTTGCAGTGCAAATACTGTATATTTAAGGTATTAAAAAAGCAGTATTTTTTTATTTCTTACTAGGACAAATAATATTTAGAACATGATACAAAAAATGATTTAAGTCACAAGTGTACATGGCTGAGAAAAACGCATCACTGGATACTGTAACTCTCCTCTGGGCTGAACTTATGTTTGTTTTTCCTGTCAGTCTTTTTATAGACACACCCCTAACACTGCTTCTTTCTGCCCCCTCTCAGTCTGTTTGGGAAATAAAATTATGGCAGAAAATATTAAGCACCCACCACAGCCAGATATTTTTCCTGTAAGCAAAATAACCATGATGTCCTTTTGAAAAAAATCTTTAAAAGATGGATAAATGTACTAGTGAAGAGGATGAAGCTGGACAAAGAAAATAGTCTTTCTAAAATTTTTTGAATGGAAAATAATTTTTCTGGGACATGAATGATATCTAAAAGTTTTAAAATTCATGCGGCACAGATCCAGTCACTTTTGCCATACGTACTCCCTCAGACTTCTTAAAACCTGCCAGTAGATGGTCTGGCCACTGGGGACGAATTATTGATGCGCAATGCTCCGATTGTTGTAAAAAGACGATGAGCATGCACTTGGTCAAGTTACGGACCTGCCTCGCCTTTTTCAGTCGTGGAGATGTTGGGCTCTTCCACTGTGAAGACTGTTGCTTCGTCTCAGGGTCATACCTGTGTACCCAAGTTTCGTCCCTGGTTCGTCATCTTTGGCATGAAGGACGGGTCATCCATGGAATGCTGACAAAGTTCTTGGCAGACTTCAACATGACGTTTCTTCTGCTTCTGGGTCAGCAAACTGGGGACGAACTCTGCAGCAACTCAGTGCACGTTCAAATCACATGTGAGGATTGCCTGTACTGTATGACACACTGACAGTGGCAGCAATGTCGGATTGTTCCCCGATGATCATCATCCACAAGTTGGCGAATGGTTTTGACATTTTCAGTGGTTAAGGGCGTGGAAAGTCTTCCTGATGTCTCGTCATCTTCCAGTGATGTTTTTCAGCTCTCTTTTTCCATTCTTGAATTGTGTGTGCCACTCAAAACACCTCAAAAGACTCATTGCAATCAATGCCAAACGTCTCTGTGGCAGATTTGTCCAGTTTCATGCAGAATTTCACATTCACTCATTGTTCTAATTTGCTATCCATGATGAAATCACAGACATGGTAATCCATGTGGTCACAATACCACCAGTTGCACAGCTCCCGATGTACACGATGATGTATTTTGGCACACTGACTTATGAAGGTCGGTGCACCTTGTGACTGTGTGTGCAGCCTTGTGTTGCCATCTGTTGGTATGTTACAAAACTTGTCTCAAAACATTTTGATACCACTGACGGCCTGCAAAGTTGTCTTTCAATTATGAATCATTAAAAATACATTTGATTACTTAGATGATGCTGTGGATGAACCACCTTCAAGTTAATGTAGGTAGTACTACATTACTGTATCATATTGCTGTGTAGCACCAGATCATCTGAGTTCAACTGCACCTGATTATAGTGGTATTAATTTGATTTCGACGTGGCAGGTCTGACTGCGCACGCAAAATCAGACTAAATTGCTAACACTAGCCAACACATAGGAGATACAGGAGTCAGTTTAATATGTAACACCAAATGTCTATTATTTATATAATATGAAACATATTTTAAACCGAAACCCATTAGCAAATCAGTACTCCGTGTACTCACTTGAGATGTGAACTATACTCGAACATCTAACCTTATCACCTACACCTACATCAAAAAGTAAGCCAAGGCCTTAAATAAATAAATATTTTACCTCATTCCTTGAAAGTGACGTGCATCCTAATACTAGCTCTAATTGAACTCTGCTGGCCAACATAGAGTCATAATTATTTTATTTATTGACTTCACCGCTAGACAAGACTAATTTTAGCTAATCCACCTTTAAGTATAACTTTCCAAATGAACACTTGTTTGTTCTTGTCAGGATTGAATTGTTAATCTGTGACTATTCTTAATTTCAGTCTCTGTAAATAAGACCTAGACCTGCAACACTGATGGGGACTTGTATTTAAGAAAAATGTTCGAAGGGATCTAAATATTCTTGCTTGACAGACCTTTTTTAGACACTAATATAGTTCCCTTTTAAAAAACAGTTAATCTCTTGAATGAATGGCTTTTACTCTATTAGTATATATTTACTGTGTCATGTTTGAGGTGCATCATATACATTCAGTTGACCATTGATGATATTTGATGTTAGTGCTGTTGTCAGCTGAGTAGTGCAGCATTTTCAGCCAATAATACGCCAGGAAGTCGATGGGACACAAGCCTATATCTTCCCCTTACAGGATGTAAAACGTAATGGAGGGTGAACTTTGATTGACCTTCTTTCTGTCTCCATGGTGATCGATCCAGCCATGAAACTAAGTTGCTTCTCCTTGATCTCGCCTAATGCAGACACAAATGTTATACCCATATTCTGTACAATATTAGTTCTTCTTATTTTTTATCATAATGTTTCTTTAACATGTTTCCTAGTGCTTTTGACACGTAGCTACTGCTTCAACTCTGTTCAGATCCCAATTACTGTAGTGCTAGTTTACATGTAATGTAGTGCACTGGCCTCTGACATTCTTTTCTCTGACATTGTCATTTTTCATCTCTCTGTTTTCCTATTGAAATTAAGGGTTAAATGTTTTCCAGTTGTGATATTACTTGCTTTGCTAACTCTACAGCATCCTTTACTGCTGAGGAGCAATTCCTGAAAAAAAAAAAAAAGTTGACCGGTGTTTCATTCAGGCCTCTTATCCCTCTTATCTTAATCCTAATGCTTCAGCATCCCAAGACATCTTGGACAATGCAAAGCTTCTAACTTTGTGGCAACAGTCTGGGGACTACCCTTTTGTTTTCCAAAATGACTGTGTCCGACTGTGCACAAAAGCAAGGACTGTAAAGACATGTTTGGTGTGGAAGAACTTGACCTAAACCATATTGAGCACTTTTGGGATGAACTCGAACGAGATCGTGAGCCAGGCCTTCTTGTCCATCTCGTAAATGACCTCATAAATAGTGAAATGCCATTAACTCTATCTGTATCATTATAGTGCTCTAATTATATTACATACCTCAGCCTCAGCTGTCCAGCACGAATGCTAACGTCTAAAATAATCTTGATTAGAATGATCAGATGATCTTGATAGATTAATCATATTTGTGTAAAAATAAATTGATCAAAAACAATTAAACAATTTATGAGAATTAAACAAATTGCCCCCCCAGCAACAGTGCTGCTTACTCATTGGCCAACTGGTTTTGGGCATTTGTTACAGGAACGTGTTCTATAGTTGTTCTGGATTAAAAAATAACTATACTATTTCTTTTTTAATGTTTAAGGGTTTACCATCTATATGTATTAGGATTTAAAAAATTAGGTGCTAATGCTTAAAGGAGTGTATATCAGTTTTAAGTTTAATGAGCTTTTATGAGCTTTCCTGGTGAATAATCATTCCAATTATGACAATTCACTATCATAGTATCATAAAATGTATATAAAAACCTTTACAAGGTTAAAATTGTAAAAACTCACTTCTGTCTTATTTTCCTGGGTTAATACCTGTGGAGATGTCCCTTTATATGTCATCTAATTTAGTGTACGAAATTTGCAGAAAATTTCTTTTACATTGTGGAAACGGCTTTTATTCAATTATCTATGTAGTTTTCCTGCGCTCCTGATCAGAGTGCAGCACTTTCACTTTGATATATATAGTGATTAGCATTCAGAGCTCACAGCGGCAAGACCAGGGTTTGTGTCAAAAAAAATACTATTAACAGGATGAGCAATTCATGCGTAAATTTCAGTTGAAAGATAAAAATAAACCCTAAAAAATTTAATATTTCCAAGTCATATTTGCAGCATTGTGTTGGGGTGATTTTTTTTCAACATTATCCCAATGTCATATAGCCAACGTTGTTCCAACATCATTCAATAGAAAAAAATTATATCCTTTAAAAACAACCTAATACACACAGTGTCCCAACATCTGTAATATTTCCAAATTACTGTTGCCATAATGTCTTGACAAGCAAAAATTCTTCCAGGGTGATTTATACCAAGACACAGTGAATCAAATTTTCAAACACATTGTTTTGTTCTGCAGTGTCACACACTGTACTGACAAGTGACAGAACATATTTGGATAAAAATGTAAGGCAGCATTTTGTTTTATATACTTTTTCTTTTCAGTTCAATTGGCTTGTGAAAATTCTAAAAAATATTTTTAGTTATGTTTAAATACTAGACTACAGTCAGTTTTAGTGGACATCTACCTTCCTACAGACAGTTGTGACTGTGATGATGATCCATGTAGTGTCACTTAGTTGAGTAAAAGTGGGAGGGAACCCAGACATACATTAATATAATTTGGGTTCAGCAGAAAAAACAGTTCAGTTTTGAATATAATGTTTACTTCAGTGCTTTAAATAAAGAGATGGGGCTACAGTTTTTCTTTGAAAGAATGATAAAAAAAAAAAAACACTGCGAATACAGAGAAGAGTGATGATGCATGTCCTTGTATCTTAAAGGATGGTGGGTTGTGTCAAACTGTGCTCAAGGCCCAAAGGGAACATTGTGTAGAGCTTGATGATAAGTTTAAAAAGTGCCTTCAGGTAGGTGGAGATATATATATATATATATATTTATTTATTTATTTATTTATTATTTTTTTATTTGCTACATTGGCAAGCATCACTGGGGTGATGTGGGAAAATTGAAAACAAGTCATGCAGCTGCAGTCTGGATCAGTGACTGGGATCAGTTGACACCCCGGGGAAGAACTGCCATGAGTGAGTTGCAATAGACCAACACTGAGATAATAAGGGATTCAACAAGTGGCCTCTGTGGAGAGAAAAGGAATGACTAAGGAAGGTTAGTAATATGAGGGGGAAAAAAAAGATGGTTGTCCAAAAGCACCCCAAGTGTATCAGATGTGCGATTAGGTATTTTATGAAAACCCTCAAATAAGTAGTCAAAAGTCACTCTTAGTTTTGTTTTAAGTTTAGGGGGTTCCATTACAGAATGTTTTTTTTTTATAAAAATAAATTTATCACAAGAAATCCTAGGTTGACATCATAAAAAGTCATGTATATTACAGTCTCAAGTGTGAGGAACATATGTCCTCGAGCACAAAAAGAACAATTGTACTCTACATATATAGACATTTCCAAGCAATCAGCACCATATAGTGTATTTAGCATTTACACAATAGCATTTCAGCATTCTAGGAGTCTCTGAATCTCTCATCTTTGCAGGGTGTATGAGGGGCCTCATTATGCATGACGTTTTACTTCTGAATCAGAAGTCATCATGAGTATTGTGAGGCTTGACACAAAACTGCGATAACAAATGCCAAGAAAGTGTGACATCCAACTCATATACCACTTAGTTTCCTGTGTACAGGGTACCATACACACAGACCAAAGGAAGGAATCCAACCCTCGACCCTCGAGCCAGTGCTGACCACTATGCCATCATGTTGCCGGTGCTATTTTATCTGTAAAAAATTGTTTCTCACATTGATACACTGTTAAATTCTCCCGTATTCAAAAAGAAAAAACTAAGATAAATAAAAATAAAATGCAGGAACTATGGCTTTCCTTGCACAAAAGACAAGCATGGATTCTTCGGACCACAGTGCGTTTTGAGTTATTGGCTGTGGAAAACATGAAACCAAAAGTCAAAAGGTACAGTATTTATTCAAGCTAGTCTGTGAAGTTTTTCAAAAGAAAGCAATGGCATTTGGACATACTGGAGAAGATGCTGGATACTTGTCTGGAGCAAACAATCTGTGCATTATGCAAACTCTCTAATCTCACTGTGAAATCAAAAAGGTCCACACAAGCTGAGAGATTCTTGTTTTACCAGAGCACTCCAATATTCCAAAATATCATATCCAATATATTGCTTTTAAACTGACACAAATCACACAAACATTTAATAAGACTGATATCACAAATGCAAACAAGCTTTCAAATGACCATTTCCTTTTAGAGGTATGCATTATACATCATACCCCTTGAACTTTTCCACATTAAACACGTTATAACCACAAACATAAATGTATTTTATTGGGATTGCATGCGATAGATCAACACAAAGTGCCACATAATTGTGAATTAAAAGGAAAATGATAAATGGCTTATTATCATTATTTTATTTTATTTTACAAATAAATATATAAATAGTTAATAGTGTGGCATGCATTTGTATTCAGCTCCCTTTACTCTGATAAGTAAAATCCAGTGAAGCATTTAGAAGACATCTAATTAATATATTAGTATTATTTTAGTATATTATTTATTTATATTTTAATATAATTAGTATATATTAGTGGAATGACTGTATATTCATAGGGGCAGGAAGACTCAGCACCATTAGATGATGATCTTAGCTTTAGGTGGCAAATAGGTGCTGGGTAGCATCTGTTTAAATCTCCTAGGGTGATCTTTGAAGGTGATGAGCAACAGGAAATGGGCATTAAATAGACTGATTAAATTTTCACTAGGGCCAGTGCCCCTGCACACCGACCAATGACTGTCCCTGACGACATGCTCTGCAAATTAAATATGGTGTAATGTATTGAACATAGCATTTGTTGATGTATACATCCATTTTAATCTTTTTTTATAATAAAGCAAGTTATTAGGGTAAAGAAATTTACTATTTAAATTTATTATTATTATTATTATTATTATAAATTATGATAATAACTAGACATATTACAGAAAAAAAAAAATCTGCAACAGGGAAGAACAAAATATGTTGGGAAAAGCCAGCACCAACCTTGCATGGCTTACTTGGGTAAAACAAAACACAAAGATAGATAACCATAGAATTGAAGCAATCAGACTCACTGAACGCAGGAAGAAGTTGTGCCGAGCAAGCCCACTTTAACTGTGTAAGAACTAGGGATATTTACCCAGACGTGTGAGGCTGAATTAACAAGCTGAGAGAGAGAGAGAGAGAGAAACACCAGGAACAAAAACAAAATAAAGGGGCTAAATGCAATCCAGGCAGAAATTGAACATGGCCCTTGCTGTGCTTTTATTGCAATTTTTGGTACATTCTGTACAAGGAGCACAGAGACAGATTTGGCGAATTTGTCAACAAGCAGACAGTTGCACCAAGAGGAAATGAAAGACGAATGAAGAAATCCCGCAACTTATATAGAGAGATGGCTGGAGCTCAGTAGAAACCGGAGGAAGGTGACACGGGGGAAGAAGGTGGGCCTGAAGATAATGTAGGAGGAGGTGAAGCGGAAGCTTGGCAAACTATTAAGTGCTATGCACTTTTTGCAATACAGAAAATAGAAGAAGAAGAAGAAGAAGAAAATCCAGACTTTCAAGGAGTACTCTTAACTATGTTTGATGTTAATTAGACAACTGAATTTGTGGGAAGTCAGAAGTATTAATGTCACAATGGTCAAATTTCAAATGCTGATATTTAAATGCAGTTCTGTGAAGTTTAAATTCATTCATTCTTTCTCTTTCTTTCTTTCATTCATCTTCAGCAACTGCTTTATCCTGGTCCGGGTTAAAGATGGATTTGGAACCTAACCTTGACACACTGACCATGAAGTAGGAATACACCCTGGGTGGGGTGCATGCACACATATACGTACTGTATTTGCATATGGTCACACCTAAAGGCATTTAGAGGTAATTCACCTTCACCAAATATTTTGATGGCATAACAATAGTTGCTTGTAAGCTACTGTTATTGCTGGTTTATGGTAAAAATCTCCATGTTGTCAGCCACTTAGCCATATACAGTAATTCCCTAAACAAAGTATATGCACAGCATATGTATTATACAGTCTATTCCTCTTGACACTATAAACCCAGTTACACAAACACTCCACATCCACCTCCAGTCAGTTAGTCACCCAGGAGCGCCATGTTTAGAAAAGTCTGGAGTACAACACGTCATTTCAGGCCCCTATGCAACACTTCTGGAATAGGTTCCTTAGCCTGGAACACAAACATGTACACCATGGACCAGCAAGAACTAATATGATTCAATACTCTTCTACAATCAAAATGCTACAAGCTATATGTATGATAGCTCTGAAAGGAAAAACACCTGAAATTGTCTAGGGCAGCCATTTGGCACTGCTGTTTCAACACTGAACTTCTTATGGACTAGCCCTAGCATTTAACCTGCAACTTTGACAAGAAAGAAACACTCTCTTTTTTTATTGTTAGCTTTTATCCAATATTGCTTGTCTTTACTGGTCAGTTTTAGCTAAAATTTATCTTTTTTTTTTTTTCTTTTGCTGGGTTGACTTTTTTATTTAAAGTTGATGGTGGTTCGCTTAATACAATACATAAAATTGCCCTGAATGTGTAAGTGCATGCATATTTTTCATTTGTCGTATTAGGCATACATAATAAAGATTAGTGTACATGCCAATAATCTCAACAAATAACTAAGCTAGACCAAGAATACCACACCACTGTGATCGGGTGCCGATATCATAAAAAAAATAAAAAATAAAAAAAAAAACTGGCACAAAAACTCATGGTAGGCAAAGTCATCATAAATCTGTACAGAGGCTCATAAACTCTCAGTCATTTTAGCCTAACAAAATTATCTTTATTAGACCATGGAATATTGGGCCATATTTTTGACATTGGCTTGTATCTTTGACATCATTGGCATGTGAGTTCAGCTAACCTATGTTAATTTTCATTTTATATAAATATATACAGCTACAATTAAATTCACCAAGAAAATAACATATTGGGAAATTAACCCTATGTTTATGCTGTCAAAAATATGGCCCAATATTCCATGGTCTCACTCATCATCTATACTGCACCACTTAATCCTGTATACAGGGTCACGGAAGGCCTGAAGCCTATCCCAGGAAACTTAGGGCGCATGGTGGGGTACACCCTCCATCCATTTCATGGCACACACACACAAAGAGCAATTTTGTAATGCCAATTAGTCTAATCAGCATGTCTTAGGACTGCGGCAGGAAACCCACTAAGCATGGGGGGGAACCGGCACACTCCAGACGCGGGAATTGAACCTAGCCGGGAATCGAACCCGGACCCTGGAGACGCATTCATCAATTGAGATGCAAGGTGACAATGCTAACCACTAGACCACAGCAAACAGTCTTTACATGTAGTAAAAGATCAAACTATGAATTATGGGCAGTGGGGTGAATGAGTCCAAAACAAACTGACTTGAGTAAATTACTTAAATATATAAAAATAAAATACTTATTAAAATATGTGAGATGCCTGGCCTCCGAGTGGCGCAGTGGTAAATCGCGAGTTCGATCCCCGGTTGATGCTGTAACCTCTCACAGCCGGAGGCCTAGAGAGAGCTGATTGGCCGAGCTCTCTCACTGGGGAGAGATGAGAGGTACTTTGGGCTCCCACATTAATGACGGCTCTACATCCAATCAAGGGCATCTGTGAGCTCACGCAAGCGGAAGGAGCGGATAGCGCTGCCTCCGAGTGTGTTATGTCGCTCCCAACGGTGTGTGAGCGAGCAGTTCGAAAAGATGCGGTCGGTGACGTCACGTGGGTCGGAGGAAACACGTGATAGTCTGCAGCCCTCCTGACTGAGTGGTAGTAGAAGCTTAATGTGGGAGCCCCCTAATGACTGGGAGGAATTGGACACGACTAAATTAGGGAGAAAATCGGGCAAAAATCCCCCCAAAAAAATTATATTTGTGTGATGCTGCTTACACATTATTTGGAGTATTATCTAAAGGCTGTAGCTGTACGTAGATATATCTATTGTAATACAAAAGATTGTGGTACAGAACATTAAACTGACTTCTTAATTTTAATAAATGCTTTCATATTAGAAAAACATCAAAAGACATGATTATTGCTAACATGCATGTGCTTTTGTTCATGAAATCATTATATCATTAAAACTGTCTTGATTATTTCAGACTTTCTTATTGTGAATTAAGTATTTGCTACCTGGATGTAGACTTGGAAAACCGGATGTAGCAGGAATCTGCTTTAGTTTGATTAGGTTTTGAAACTGAATTCTTTAAAATATAAAAATTTAGCCTTTTATTACTCTAAATCTGCTGTTATTAAATTTATTATCTTATTTAAAAGAACAACAGTTATAAAACCAGCAAGTAAAAATACTATGATTTAAATTACACTTGAGTACCAAATACCATTACAATGAACCATGTACTAAAGTACTGTTATAAAAGAACATGTAGTTCATTACGTTTTGCCCCTGATTATGGTTTAGCATTATAAAAGGCAACAGCTGTTCAATCCACCAGAGTGAAAGCAAATTCATCTAAACAGGCCCAGAAGGAGATCACAGTCAGCCTGCAGATGGCCCAGTTGCATACAGTCATCATCAGGAGACCACTAACACACGCTTCACACCGTCTACACTAATGAGCATGTGATTTGGCTAAATTCACACATATCTGTACAGGCCACAGCTTTGAATTTGTAAATCAGGATTGTAGGTCATACCTGCTGAGTGCTTGTGCAGTAACTTCTCTCAAATGTTTACTTATACTGTAGCCATTGGTGATGTGCTGACTGAGCAAGCAGATGCTGGTTGCTCACTGTAATGTAACTGCTTAAGCATTTTCCTCTCTGTAAATTGGCAACTGTAAATATGCACTGCAAATTTTTGTAGTCAACTGCCTCATTTTCATGGGGAACCAGGACAGAAAAACAAGTCGGAGAAACCAGGACTGTAAAAAAAAATATTTCTAAATTACAATTTAAAATTCCCACTTGAACATTATTTTTTCTCAAATAGAAGAAAGAAATTATGTTTACCTCCAAGTTTCCAAATGACGTGAATGCAGCATTAGCATGCAAGTGCAAACTAATGATCAACAAATAATGGATTCATTTAGCCATGCTGAGACAATTTGGGTCTTAAAGAGATGGAGTCACACCAATGATCGACACACAGGTGCAGAAACATCTCTCATAAAAGATTAAAATCTTTCAACTAGCTAGCTTACCAACTCTGTTTAGACTATAGTTAATTCATTAGGTAACTAAGCCTTTATTTGCCACATACAGTACATATACATTACTGCACAGTGGAATTCTTCCTTTGCATTTGGTCAGGGCACAGGGTTAGCCATGATACAGTGCCCCTGGAACAGATAGGGTTAAGGGCCTTGCTCAAGGGCCCAATAATGGCAACCTGGTGGAGCTGGGGCTCGAACTGCCATCCTTCCAATCAGTAACTCAGTGCCTTAACCCTCTGAGCCACCACTGCCTCTATACACTGTGTTAATTAATTAATCAAACACATCTGTTTCACGGGGCTGGACTGTGAAAAAAGAAACAATAATAATAATAATAATAACAACAACAACAATGCCAAAATATGACTCCACTAAGCACACAAAACATGCTCATTGGGGATGTGCTTGCAGTACTGTGATGCTAGTGAGGCAATCCTGATATAACCCCCACCAAAAGTGCTACTCCAAAATGCCAGATGACATGGAAATAGACAACAGAGCTAGGCAGACGGGACAGAAACTTGGCTGTGAAGTTTTATTCTGTGAATCTGGGTGGTGGAACTAGCGTGATGTCCACGAATCCAGGTGGTGGAGTGAGTGAGAAGAATTGCACCCCTCCTGCTCTCAGCTAATAGAAACAGCCCTATGTTGCTGAGATAATTGGAGATGTTACTGAGGTGGTGGGACATTAAGACTTATTATGGGGCTACCAGTCATAACATTGCTACCATAGTTCTTAAGAAATTTAACATTGTGAACATGACTGTCAGGAAGCATAACATTAAAGGAGGTAAAACACTGCTAACACGAAGCAAAATATTGCTACCAAGACAAAATTCCAAAAAAATAATAATAATATTCAGCTCTGCGTGTGTATGCAAGGGTTGATGGGATGGACACTTGGACCACTGTGACCTTGACCAGGAAAAAGCAATCATGGAAGATTAATAATGGCTGTAAATGAAGTGGCATATTCAGTAAAGTATTTTACAAACAAAGTTCAAAATCTAAAAAACCTAAAACTATTAAATTAAATGTTCAATACTATATTAAACATATTTTGTACTTAAAAAAGGCTTATTTTCTTATTCATATAAAGTCTCCTTCCTTCTGTTGGTTAAATAACATGAATTTGATATACTGTAACATTATCAGTTTCATCAGGTTTTGCACAAAAATGATATGTCTATAGTATGAGAGTCTATAGTATCTTGAGTGTGCACTTTCATTAACTAAAAAAAGAAAAAAAAAAGATATACTGAATGCTAAGAAATTCATGTCAGGGATAACCCCAGGAGGGTACTCTGCCCATATGGTTTTAAGAGTGAAAAGGCTCCCCATATTGTTCATGGAGCACACATCCATGTTTGCGAGCATGGCGGTGTCCAGGGTGAGGAAAATCCCTGTACCTAGTGGTAAAGTGGGGCAGATGACGCAGAACAATTACAGCATCTGCTATAAGTAATAAGAGCATTTGCTAAAGAACTCGCTATATATTTGGACATTTGCTGAGCTGCAGTCCCAGCACAGAATGCAGTGCAGTGGATGCAGGAGCTCAGCACACAGTTAGCTCATCTAAGTCATCTATCTCAGGAGGTCAAGAGGGAAAGTGTCATTACCAGATTGAAACCCAAATGATATTTTTTCAGAAATTTGTGATGATAGCACACGATGCTTCCTAGTCCAGTGTCTAGTCGTGGGATGCATATAGAAAGCCCTAAGAACTGTCATGATCACTGATAGCACTGTTATCCTTCCTAGTCCTGTTCTTAGTCACGTTATGCCTATAAAAAGCTCTGAGAATGCTGTCGAGATTCCTGAGAGCTCTGCTATGTTCCTTGTCCTAGCTGTGTTTCTTGTCCAGTTATGATTGTGGAAAGCCTAAACAAACCTGTCATGCTTCCAGAGATCAGAAATTATATTGACTGAAAATCTGCTATACTCCCTGAAAGTCCTGCTTTGCTTACTGAAAGCATGAGTCCAGTTTCAAGTACTAAAAGCCCTGTTAACCATGAGATGAATCCTGAGAGCCCTGTTAACCATAAAATGCTTCCTGATATTCCCTTTAGCCATGATCTGTTTCCTGTCAACCCTGTAGACATTGACACACTTGTTGTACACTCTGCATTGATTAAGCCACACCCTGCTTTGTTTGAGCCACACATCCATGCTTTGCCCTGTCTCAGCCAGATTCTGCACCATCTCCACCTACGTAGCTCAGCAGCGTCCTCATCAGCCAAGGACATGCTGTTAATACCACCAGCTGCGTTAAGAACTGCTTTGAGCCAAGCCCAAATTCTACCCTCATGCCACGTTTTAGCTCATAGCAAGTTCTTTTTCCAGCGCCCAAGTGCCCAGTACCACAGCTTTGGTGTTGGAGAGTCGAATTAAAGATCTTTTTGGGAGGAATGTGCTGAACCACTGTTGATGCTCCAGAGTAATGCCTTTTGGGAGGTCTATGTCTGGGATAGGCCCTGGAGGGTGCTCTGTGTCTGTGTGTTTTTGGGACTTAGTGTCCTCAGGATTTTTAAGTTGAAATTGTGTTTCCCCATCTTGTACGTCCTGTTTATGTTCCCAGGTGTTATAGTTTGGTTCCCTAATTAGTTGTATTTTTTAAGCTCTTCAGTATGGTCTTGTCTTTGTCTCGAATCTGTTCTGTTCTGTTGTTGTTATTGCTATTCTGTTCCTGTTGATACTCTTATCATGATCCTGTTGGTGGTTTGGTTTATGTTTTGTTTAATAAAGTCTTAACATACTGTATGTGCTTCTGCCATGACCCTGACAAGTAAATCAATCAATAAAAATAACAATTAAAATCAATTAAAAAATTAACTAAGATTTTCACCAAAGTTATTGCTGGGAGAATAATTCATAATAAAAAAATGTTGTATTAGGGTTCAAAATAAAGCAGAATTGATATTTTCCTTAGTAAAGTAGTGAAGTGGATTGATATTTGAAATGAAGCCAGTTGGTGTAGCAATGTCCATCGTGCTAACAGGATGGCTTGTTAAAGAAGTCTATGCTAAAGATGCCTATGCATCCATTATCCTGTCTAGCTCTGTCTAGTAGAGGGCAGACGCAAGTGCAAATCTTTACTAATCAAAATGCAAACAATAAATCCATAATTATTTTGAAATAAATTCTAAACAATTCCCATAATTATGAAGCAAAGACCCCAAAGACCCAGAGAAATTACTCAAGACAAGAAGTGGTATGCACAACAAAAGCTATACAAAGAAACCCCTGAAAACAGAAACAGGAAGTGATCAAGTAATACAATATTTAGTAAAATGTAGTACAATATTTTATACTATATATGTATAATTGCAGCTATGTTAATGCTGTCAGAAGGCAGGACAGCAGCATAGTGGTTAGCATTGTTGCCTCACACCTTCTGGGATAAGGGTTTGATTCCTGCTAGGTCTCTATGCATGGAGTTTGCATGTTTTCCCTGTGCTTGGAGGGTTTTGGCCAGGAGCTCCGGATGTTACCCCATCCAGGGTGTATCCTTCCTTAAAGGGGTCCTTAATCCTTCCGTCCAGTGGTTTTCTTTTTATTTATTAAAATAAGATGCCCCTTCTGAAATCAGGCCAATCTCAAATGCCTGTCGGTGTGACATCACACAGACAGGCATTCCTAATCGCACGTTTATAATAAACAATGCATTAAGGTGATTGCATTAAGGTGATTATAATAAAACAATGCATTAAGGTGATTGTCTAGTTGCAAACTGTGTACGTAGTCGGAAAACTATATTATGCTTACCTTTGTAA
>JAQMYJ010000005.1:20324277-20337925 GCA_030014305.1 Clarias laeviceps
CCTGGTCTCAAGCCAGGAAAACACTGCTACGACAAAGCAGAGCCTACAAGAGACAAGCAGATCATAGACGCTCTCAGGCCCCCAAATATAGGATAGGGCAGAGAGTCATGTTCTCCACCAAAGACCTTCCTCTAAAGATCCTTTCTCGCAAGCTTTCCCCTCGTTACGTCGACCCTTTCACCATAACCAAGATTATCAACCCTTGCGGTGTTAAGCTCTTGCTTCCCTCTACGATGCGACGGATAAACCCCCCGTTTCATGTATCCCAGCTACGCCGCCTCGCCCCATGCCCATTAAGTTGCCCCACCCACCCTCTGCCTCCTCCCCGCATCATAGATGGTGGTGAAGCCTACACCGTCCGCAGACTCCTGAAAGCTCGCCGCCGAGGCAGATGTATTCAATACCTGGTGGACTGGGAGGGCTATGGACCTGAGGAGAGAAGCTGGATCCCTGCCAAGTTTGTCCTAGACCCCAAGCTAATCTCGAACTTTCATAAACGCTTCCCAGAGGCTCCCCGTCCTAATGCCCAGAGGCGTTCGTAAGGGGGGGGGGTACTGTCATGATTCACGCCCTGTCTGCTGTCTTTTTCCCATGCTGTCACTTCTCACGTGCTCATGTTTTCCCCTAGTCCGTCATGCTCATCCGTTTCCGCCCAGTCTGCTCACCTGTTTCTCATTCCTCCACTGATTATTCCAGTGATTTAAGCACGTGCTGCTCAGATCGCTGGATTATTGTGTGTATTTATACCTCGATTCTCTCGCGTTTTCTTTCATTGTTTTTCACGTTACGACCTCGCTTTGTTTTTTCTCATTCTTGATTTTTTGCCTGCCGATTTGGATTGTTCGCCTGCCTTTTGATCTCCCGGTTTTCGACCCACGCTTCCTCCTTTGATTTACGACTCCAGTCTCTCGCCCTTTTTGTTTTTGTTCGCCTCGCTGCTTGTATTCCCGGTTTTGATCTCGCGCTTTCCTTTTGACTATGGCTCTCGCTTCGTGCTTTTGACGCTTCGCGGACGGACTTACGGCTTTTGACCCTCGCTCACGCTTCCGACCACGCCCCCGCATCTCGATACGACCATTATCCGTGCCTGGATTCATATCGTTCTGCCCCGCGCTCGTGACAGTTGAATGCTGCACTTAAAAGTAAAAATAAATGATCAGTGATATAGTGAAAGCAGCAGCTGCATTCAACCCCAAATTCAAATGCATTAAGCAAGTTGACATTCTTTGTTCAAATAAACTGAGCCTGACAGAGCATTTGGGCATCTTCATAGCTTTGCAGTGTTGATCCTACGCCTGCATTCATGCAAAAAAGTTCAAGAGGATGAGTGCAGGCTAGCACAGAGGTTAATGTGTTGTCTGTTCTCTTTTGTGATCTGCGTGACAATGCACTGATTGTAATTGCAGAGCTCTAATAACGAGGAGGTGCTCTGTTGCTAATTAACTCTTGGATGCAGATTACAGGAGGAGAGGCAAGTGGCAAACAGAAAGGCAGCCCAGCTCTCCACTTTGAACACATACTTATGGTACGGTTTCTAAGGTTAGATGGACAGCTTTGAAGATGTATGCATATTAGCGCATTAAATACTATGCCAAATCTCAATAAACATTTATTTATATAGAGAGAATCTGTTATAAACTTGGCCTAAATACTAAATACACTAAATAGTATATATTTTTTCCCATACAATTAATAATTTATAGAGGGAACCTCTTCAGACAGACTTCTAGGATGAAAGCGTAATTGGTTAATTGCCCATGCACACACTTCAAATTATCTCAACAGTTTCTATAGTAACAGTGGATTTGCAGTTGTGTGATGGCACTTTGAAAAACTACATACTATAGACCAAGGCTGACAACTATAACGCCTTTCAATGTGAGACTCATGAAACACTCAGTTAATCATTTTGCGAGTTGCAAAGGATTCTGAGCCTATCCTGGCATTGAGGCCGTTTTTGAACGTGCCCTTCAATGGTTGCCTGGTACGTCTCAAAGATGGCGTCGTTTTGAACTGAAAATTGGCAGTATCTGACATAGGCACATGATAGTCATTGCATTTGGAAAACCTCAAGCTTGGTAAGATCAGACTTGTGGAGCATCTATGTCTCAGCTCCATAAAGGATTATTGGCAGAATGAGTATCCGGAAGAGGCAGATTTTGATCTTTTTGAGATGTTCTATAATTGGCTTGCTTTCTCTCTTTTTATCTTTAACAGATGTTCTTTTGTATTTTAAACCAAGTTACATTCTTGCCAGCCCATGGTTTGACACATGGTTTGCACCTTCAGGGCCAAGGGTTTGAGCTCGAAGGTCTGTGTGCCTGGAGTTTGCATGTTTTCCCTGTGCTATGTGCGGTAACTACCACAGACATGCAGAATAGGGTAATTGTAGTAGGTGTTTCAAACTAGAAAAACAAATTTTATTTGATGAACACAGATGATACACAGTGAAATATCCCATTGAGGTCATACAAAATAGAGGCACTCTTGAAAAGCCACTTGACCAATCGATTTTTTTGGACTTGAGCTAAATATTTTACAATAAATATAAAGGCATATGATTTAGTAGTTAATAGTAAGCTATTCATTTTTTTCTGTAATTACAGAAAGTAATCTGTTATTACTTTCCCCCCAATTTTAAAAGCATTGTGTTATGTACATGTGAGTATTGTACACACAGTAACCAGAGAGTTTGCTCTGCTATAGGGTAAGCTGGGTAACACGGTAACGTAATTGCTTACTGCTAAGTTAGTAAGTACTTAAGGATTACTTAAGGAGCCATAATCAAGTGTTATCCAGCAATACTAACTTGGTATAACAGCCAGAGTACCAGTACAGATTCTGGGCCCCCTGAAAAACTGGGCCCTCAACCTTGAAAGAGCTATCCCTTTTCAATTGCTATACAGTAAGTGCCCTTGGAATAGTCCTCACTTGCCCCCTTTACGGCACTGCTGTATAACAGATAAATGTACCTACAGTATTTATTCTTTTTAAACAAAGCATACAACATGGCTTTACCATATTCCATGTTGACCAGACCAGAAAAACTTACGTTCCACTTTTTATTTATTTATTTATTTTTATTTTTATTTTTTTATTAAGCCTTCATAATTTGTAATAATTTGTTTTAATTTTACTGTTTTTTTTATTATGGGCGGCAAGGTGGTGTAGTGGTTACCACTGTCGCCTTGCACATCCAGGGTTGGGGTTCGATACCCGTCTCTGTGTGCATGGAATTTGCACACAGAATACAGGATAAAGCAGTATAAATAATGAGTGAGTGAGTGCTTTCCTATTTAAGGGAAAACTGAAAAACATTAACTCTACTCCGCCAATTTGTGCCTAATCTAGTGCTCTTTAAAACGCATATACCCCACCCCTGTAAATGTACTGTAGCAGTGATTTTGTACTAACACACTGTTGTTCTAGATTTTACTGCTTCCCCTTTTTTATTCCCTATCTCTTGGAATTGTAGTTTATAATGTATATGTATGTATATCTGCACTCATTCACCTTTTATAGACTTCATACCTCTTTGCTTCAACAGTTAAATCAAGTAAATGTCCACAAAGTATGACTCATTAGAATTTCTGTACTATGAGATTTCTTTTGGAATTTTTCTAAGCGCGTAGGTGGAGTGGTAATGAGATTTGTGAGATATAGCTTGATAGCCAAGAATCATCTTTTAGTAGAAACAAGGTGGTGGAATCTTTTGAACAAAAAACACTGGTACCTAGGATCATACTTCTATATTTAATTGAAATGGTGTTGCATTTTTTTTTTTAAACATAAATAGAATTATAGTCTAACACCAGTTTTGAATTGCAAGTGGGCTGTATCCTGTGGGCTGCATGCCTGAAACCATGCCTACCCTTATCAAGAAGAAAAAGTATATTTAAAGTTCAATTTATTAAATACACTTAAGTTCAAGTATACTTTCTATAGTAAGTATATGAATATAAACATATTCATCGATATTCATATATATGTACTAGTTACATTAGTTACATTCATTATCTAATGTACTAGTGGTATACTTGTACTATTTAATTAGTTCCTGGGGCTAAAATTGGCCAATCGTTAGTTTATAAAATGATATTTTAGGTATACTTTAGGTGTAAGAGTAGTAACCATGCATAACTAGTTCACATTTAAGTATTTTGAACTGCTTATTATTATAGTGTTAGTTTGTACTACTTTAATTTGTATTATACTGTGAGGTATAATATAATTGAACATATAGTTAACTATTAGTTTTTTATTATTATAGGTTAACTTATTGGTACTAGTTATACGTATTCCTCTAGCCCACTTTTTAATTTTAAAAATGTATACCTTAGGCATAAGTATAGTAAACTGTCAGTACACAAGTAGTTCACATTTATATTTTATTTTGTATTGTAAATATATGGTAAAATATAATATAAGTGAACTTACAGTATATGTAAGCAATATCACACAAGAGGGAGTGCTATAGTGCTGGTTATCACCATGGCTGTAATGCAATCATAGCCATGAGAGCACAGCCCAAGCGCTATATTGCTTTATTACAACTGTTCTGCAAACACCAATTATTATCAAAAGATTATGATTTGTTTCTTTATGCGCGGCCAATGCATATCTTTCTTCAACTGACAGTGCAAGCTAACTGCAACTGATAGAGCTTGTGCCCAACAGTTACAGTAGCGACTAAGACTTATCTAGTTAACAGGGGTGAAAGTAATTAATAACATTAAATTGAAAGCTAGTGTGTTAAGGTGTACAATCATTTGCTCAAGACATCAAGTAGTGCCCTTAACTAGGGGTTACAGTGTTAAGTTCCAGTTTGTGAATTGGTTTTAGAGGAACGATCTCGTCCTGAATGTGAATAAGACCAAGGAGATGGTGGTGGATTTCAGAGTCAGGTGGAGAACTAGAGATACCTTGGAGTTCACATTGACAAGACATTTGGACTGGAAATGCAACGGTGATGCTGTCTACAGTAAAGGACAGAGCAGACTCTACTTCTAGAGGAAACTCCGGTCCTTTAATTTATGAAGAAAAATGTTCAGATCTTTTATCAGTCTGTTGTGGCAAGTGCAATATTCTTTGCTTCCATCTGATGGGGCAGCAGCATCAGAATCACTGATTAAGAAACTCAACAAACTCCTCAAAACCGCTAGCTCAATATTGGGCACTCCCCTAGAATGTTTGGAGCTTATAGTGGAGATAAGGATGTTACACAAACTGTTAACCATCATGGAGAACAACTCACATCCCCTCCACAACCTCCTGAGCACTTTCAGTAAGAGAATGCTACAGCTTCAAGCTGTGACAAAGAACGCTACAGGAAATCTTTTCTGCTGACTGCAATTAAACTTTACAATAACTCTGCTCTGTGTCAAGAGAGGAATCTCCTTCTCTGGTATCATAATAAAGAGGCTTATATACATTCTGTCTTTATTGCACTATGGTCACATCCTTCATTCATTGCATTCTCTCTTTTATTACAATTTCCTTTTGGTATTAATAAAGTAGTACTCTATCTATCTATCTATCTATCTATCTATCTATCTATCTATCTATCTATCTATCTATCTATCTATCTATCTGTCTGTCTGTCTGTCTAGTTACATAGCTAGTTTATACTGCAAGTAAACTTATAAGATTTTATTAATGGTTATGTCAGTGTATATGTTAATGGCTTATAATATCAGCTAAGATAAATGAGGTCTGTAACAGTACTCTCAAACCTTGGAAGAACTGTAAGAAAAATCAGTTACATGTTTATCTGATTCTGTGTGGGTTAATAACACTGTGTAGATTCATAGGTTCATTTCACCCATGTACTCACTAACTCACTCATTCTCTATACTGCTTACTCTATACATGGTTACGTGAAGCCCGGAGTCTATCCCAGGGGACTTGGAGCATTGGGGTACATTCTGGACAGGGTGCACTCTGAACTAGTCTAATCTGCATGTCTTTGGCCCAACAAACACTGGAAGAACATGCAAACTCCATGATGGGACTCAAGCAGGTGCAAGGCCACAATAATAACCACTATGCCACTATGCTTACCCCTCCGCAATTTACTATTTACTTTAAACTATTTAACCTCAAATTACAAGACAAGTATATTTAAACTTTAATGTATAAGGCAAGAATACTTTTTATCTTGGGGCCTCCGAGTGGCACATTAATCACGTCTTTAGAGCCAATCAGGGGCGTCTGTGAGCTCGCGCAAGCGGAAGGAGCGGATAGCGCTGTCCTCCAAGTGTGTTACGTCGCCCCCAACAGTGCGTGAGCGAGCAGTTCGAAAAAATGCAGTCAGCTGGCGTCACGTGGTTCGGAGAAAACGTGATAGTTCTCGGCCCTCCCGACTGAGTGGGAGTAGTAGCCTTAATGTGGGAGCCCCCTAGTGACGTGGAGGAATTGGACATGACTAAATTAGGGAGAAAATCGGGGAAAAATCAAAAAAAAAAAAAAAAAGAATACTTTTTATCTCAACCAAAATTAGTAAATTATAGGCAAAAGTGTACTTGAACTTTTTTGTATACTTGTCAGTTTAAGCCATGTATACATAAGTATAATGTAGTTTGGTGCACAAAAGTATACTGAAAGAATACTTAGTGTGCGCAAGTAAAACATTTTTTATTTTGTGTTTGTATGTGTGTTCGCGCTTGTGTGAGTGAGAATTTCTGTTGGCAAACTGGTGTGTGTCTGTATGTACCACTTGTGTGAGTGAGCGTTTATCTCTGTCGGCAAACGTGTGTGTGTGTGTGTGTGTGTGTGTGTGTGTGTGTGTAAGTGAAAGCACCCCCCCTCCTCTCCTCTCTCTGGTCTCAATCACTACAGGTATGATTCTTTTCAAAAGTAAAGTGCAGGTTAATTTGTTTTATTTTTACTTCATATTTTGTACTAATTATTGTTATACTGTTATTTTTGGTTGTGGAATGAATCATTTCTTATGGGGAAATTTGGTTTGATACATGAGTGCTTTGGATTACAAGCAGGCTTATGGAACGAATTATGCTCGCAATCCAAGATTTAAGTACTTATTTTTAGTTTAATAGAAGTATTCTATTAGCATACTTAAATAGACTTCTTTAATTACTTTTATTTTCACAGAAACTGCCAAAAACTGGTGACCTGTAAATGCCTCATTGTAACACTGCCTTTCAACCATTTTTTATCTCCTCTATAATTTTTATTCAAAAGTTATATAATATACATTTTTTGCAGTATTAATGACATTTACAGTAAAAGCAACTAAATACTGCAGTAGTTTTTTTTTTGTTTGTTTACAACCTAAAGCATAAAATCTTGTTTTATGGCTCGTCAGCACCTTGGTGTGCAGCCAGAAGAGGAAAGCATCTCGATGGCATCTGTATTAGAGAAACCACAGCATCTGTTTATAGTGTGTCAGCTTCTACTGAAGAGTAGATAATAATCTCTCGCCAATAACACTGCATTCCTCACTTTTGCTCTACTGAGGTCCTGCTGCACTGCTGACCAAAACAGTAGCTGTGCTATAGTGGTGCTGTCCTTTTAGCACTGTGTTGAGCGTGGCTCTGTTTGAGTGCATGGGTCATAAGCTTGGTGTCACAGCAATAAACAATGATTTCACAGTGAATGAGTTGTTACAATTAGTTACTGAACATGCCATAGGTTGCCCCTCCACTATATTTGGAAATTATGTTATTTCACTGAGTGACATACTGTAGCAATCGCACACAGCAAAATTTTACATTGACAATCTGTAACAATAGCAGTTGTTGTAACGTAACATGTAAAACAGTTACAATGACCTTTAAGAGCTGGGTAAGTAAAAAATTTATGCACTCAGACCATAGGCTGTGATTCATGTAATGTTAACTTCAGCAAGCTGCCTATGCGATAATTAAGTAGTGAAACAAATTTTAATGCTCAGTGAGGCAGAACTTATCTACTTTGAAATTCAAACATTGGTATTTATTTTGTGGGGAAAGTAAAATTTACATAGGAAATTATTCCTGTTTCATTTAATATAGCCTAATGTTACCAAATGACATCAAACTCAATAGTTACAATTATAAAAAAGAACAGTTGAACAGCTCCATCAACAATTCCATCACCATCCACCTTATGTGTAAATCACATCATATTAAAATAAAAATCTAAGCAAAAATCATAATATGCTGTGACAGGCATGCAAAAAAAAACTTATCAATGTTAAAAGTTTCATCAATGAACCAGACTGTAAATATGTAATTTATTGGTTTGTGATATTAACAAAATACTCTTAACTGTAAACTCATGTTCACTAGTTTCTTGCACTTAGCTATGCCAAGCATATTTTATTTTGTACAGCTGAACATAAATAAATTGCAGGTTTGAAGAATTAAATGTAATGTGCAAATTTTTTTTAATCCATTGGGTATTAGAACAAACTTGCTCATATGTGTTATTTTAAATCAGTTAGACTATATACAAGTTTGTAAAAAATGTATAGTAAAATTATTTATTTAAATTTTTTTTTTTTTTAAGTCCCAGACTTACAAGCATTCGCGTTACGAATTTCCGCAGATACAAACGGAACGTGGATCTATGAACAAATCTCGGAAGTAGCTACTGTGTATTGTACCAGATACCAATATTTATATACAATAAATTATATACAATAATTATATACAATATTTTCAGCATGTAAGTGAATGTTCAAAAATGCCAAAGTTCGGTATATTGTATGTGAGTGCATGTGGGGTTGTGGGAGAAATGAGTCGGCCTCACCGGTTTCAGTGAATCAGTCCGGTAGCATAATGACAGAAAATGGCTGTCCTGTAAACCTATCCTGATGGTGAATAATCCTAATTTAGGAATCCTCAATGAGACAAAGTTCACAGTCCAATACAGCTCTGAGACAAAATAGCGTCTGTTTAAGCATGCAGTAAACACGATTTGCAGTCTCACAAGAGTATAATGCGGAACCAAAAAAAAACTAAGTGTGTGTTTTATGCTTTTCATTGTATATTTGTGTCAAAAGTGTATAAGACTCACTTTGTCAGACTTATGAACAAATTTGACTTAGGAACGATTCCGAATTAAGAACGTGCTCCCAATATGTACAAAATCTTACTGTATTTGTACATATTCTTATCAAAGATATAACATATGAATTGTAACGGTGAAGGTTACTAAAGGTCATGTTCTTTAGATAAACCACTTTATAGAAATATAAAACCTGTACAACATCTGAACCTGAAATGTAATATAGGTTTCTATCTGTATATTCTTTCTGTAATTTCACCATAATTTTTTACATTTATTGTGTAGTTTGACCTTTCTGTCATAAACATAAGAGCTCAAACTAATATTAACGTAAATGCAATGACATTGCATAAGGTTGTCAAAATAACTCCACAGTAAATGCTTACCATAATTAAAGCCAAATGCGGACCATCAAAATATTGACCAGGCAGTGCATTTTACTTTTATACAAATAAAGATAATAACCAAACAGGAAATAATGGAAATAATATTTATATACATTCATTACTCAATCTCTTTTACCAATAGCTAAAATGCACTACTCTTTCACCATTAAAGGATTCCATAATTTTATCAACACTGTCTGAACTTTTACAAACATAATTTTGACCAGTGTGGGGCAGTGGAGTGGAGTTGGAGTGGAGTTTGGAGATTATACAGGGTCATTCATTCGAAAGAGTATTCGAATATTCAATATTCTGTAATAACTCTCAAAGCAACAAAGCAATCTGAATGAAACGATGTACTATGTGCTTCTCAGTATATGGCGCTTCGAACAGGCCGAGATGCCCCTAAGTCAGACCAATAAGGCCAGACATTTCAATCATTCACTCGACTTCTCATCAGGATGGTGGTGTACAGTAATGAGCAGCCTATTGGGTCACCAATTCGTTTAAGCAATGTCAGACTGAATTTAGGAAGAAATATGGTGTTCTAGAAATATGGTGTAACTGGAAACGACTGGACCAATGTCTATCAATGTATATTTTCCTTCTTATGGCGGACGCTGTCGGTTACGTGCAACTTCGTCTGCAGCAGTTGTCTATGAAATCTCTGAGATGCCACACACAGGAGACTGGGAGGTCTTGTACAACATGTCAGAGAGCAAAAAAGAGCTGCAAAAAAGGCAAAATTGCATTCATATCGTGTCACTGTTGTTAAGGAGCTCAAAGCAAGTGATATGGACAAAAGGGTCAAATACTATCACTGGTTCTGGTATTTACAGGAACATGGGCACCGCGTCGAAATGCATCTGACAGAAAATGAAGGTCACTTCCAGCATTACATGCATTACATTGCATTACAAAAAAATGCAATCGATTACACATACATCAAGGTATGTAGCACGTTTTTTTTTGGTTCAAATTGCTTCATTATGGCGAGAGCTAATGCAGAATATTTAGGGCCCCATTCAAGTGAATCATCCTGTAGTAAGGCAATTTGCAATTACATTATAAAATTATTAATGCAAATAAATTGTCTTTATAGTGTAAACTTATATGATGTGCGAATCTGTTGGGATCGTTCACACATTGCTGCTTTCTTGCTGTGGCATCAATCTACAGTCCAGTGGTATTAAAGCATGTATGCACTGGTATAAATGACTAAACCAGGTCGTTGTGCTTTTCTGTCTAAATAAAAACAGCATTAATTACATTACATAACTGTTCTGGAAAATGTAGGCCAGCGTTCATTTTCTTTTAATTTCACTTAAACCACACATGAACATTCTATTTATATTTTACAGTAAATAACAAGAACAAAAACATTCAATGAGTAAAATAATTTGCCCACATTTTTTTGGATCAAGTGACACACAGCACATACTAAGTCATCAGAGGTATATTTAATCACTTACTGTACATAATCCTTGATAAACAATAGCCTTAGGTAAACAAACTTAGCACAAGGGACCAACTGCCTATGCCAAGCACCAGCTCATGCTTTCGTACTCAGTAAGGTTGGAAATTTCCCTACAGTATGTTTCTTGGAAAAGGTAAAGGGAAAAGGGCTCATGCTGATGCCATTAAGTATGGTGTTAGTTTGCAGTTAACAGGTGAATACACAATTTAAAAAAGAAGACAACGATACAATCATAAATGAATTTTTATTAAGGCATATTTAGATGCATAGTACTTAGTCCATAATTAAAGTGGAAATTTGTCACTCAGAGAGCTATTGATCCAGCTGTTGTTATGTGGTAAGATAGTGGGCCACCAAGAAGGACGGCTTTACAATTCCCCCTAATGAGGGGAGGGGGAATTGGGTGAACACCATTTTTTTCAAAGATATTTCCTCAGATAGTTTGTAATGGTACTGCAGAGTGCTATCTAATATGTTGTTCCAGAATCTCCCATAAGTATTTAACTAGATTAAGATCTGTTACCAGGAATAGATACAATTTATTTAATTTTCATCCTCATCAAAGCATTAAGGGCTTTCATCCTAAATGAGACCAATCCCATCAGAAAATAAATATTTCATCATAGGATAACGGTGATCAATGAGAATAACTTTGTTCTTATTTTCAATGATTTTGCCCTGTAAGAGTGTAAGCGGATCATAGGCAGACTTTGCGGAGAGGCTGGAGGGGCAATGCCATCCCAGTGGCTGAAATACGGAACGACATTGAGTCTAAAATAGGTCCAATTGAAAGATTTCTTGTACATATATTAGGGTGGGGGAAATGAACACAATAATGCCTGCTATATATGGAGTTTGTTTACATTAAGGCCATTAACATTTTTAAATGTGTTAGTGTTCATTGTTTTTTTTTTCAGTCATTGTCATGGTTATGTGCTCTTCTGTGTGGTTGTACCACTGGCTGCTGGTGGCCGTTTGAAGTAATCTCCGTCCTGATCCCTATTCAGTAAAGGTCATGTGTCAGAGTATGTGATATAGCACAAAGAGGTCTCAAACAGATTTGATGCACTGTGTTTGTTTGGCTCCATGGCAAGCTTGCTTCTGTTACTCTCTCTCTCTCTCTCTCTCTCTCTCTCTCTGTGTGTGTTTAAAAATCATCTAATCATAGTGGGTCTTCACAGCAATACAACCACAGGCAAACAGCAATATATATATATATATATTTTATTTTTTTTCACTATGCCATTATATATTTTAATTTTTATATTGTGGTCTCTTTTATTTACAACATCGCTTTTTGGGAATTTGTTTTTTGGAATTTGCATATGCACTCTTATGGGCCCGCCACAGCATTTCAATTGGGTTGAGGTCTGAGCCTTGACTAGACCATTCCAAAACCTTTATTCTTTTATTTTCAGCCAGATGTAGATTTACTGCTGTGCTTTAAATAATTTTCCAAGCTTTAGCTGTCAGACAGATGGCCTCATATTCTCCTCTAGAATACTCTGGGATAGAGGACTTTTTGGTTGACTTATGGTTGACACCTTGACTGCAAGGTGCCAAGGTCCTTTGATTGGCAACCATCTTGAATGTTTTCCACTTGTGAATAATTTTTCTCACTGTAGAAGATTAAACTACAAATTGTTTAAAAATGCAACAATTGATTTTCCAAGAGCATTGCATATGTGTTTCCCTCTTGGCATTGTGTTAACATACCTGAATGCTCCAGACCCGCAAACTGTCACAGCTTCTGCTTCTATAGTAGTCTGCACACCTGCAGACTGGTCAAGGGCTTATTAACTGACTGTAACTTACAATATGAGGATACTTAGAATTGCCCCCAATTATTATTTTTTTCTTTTTTGGCTTGGTCGATTTCCTTTGTGTGCTCCAGTTTGCCCTTCCAGGTGTATAGATGATGATGATGATGAGTGAGCAGTAATGGCACCATAAAAAAAGTTATGTTGTTCCTATGATTCTGTATTTACCTAAAACAAGGACCCACTATGATCAGATGATTTTTATTTTGTAAAATGTTTGGTAAAAAACAAATGAAAATTAAAAGAGGGGGCACAAACTTTTGAACAAGACAGCGCCCTACACCAAGCGCCTCCATGTTCACGCTCCTCGCTCAGCTGGGAAAACTAGGCCAAGAAAATACTTCAGCACTGTCTCCTCCAAGAGGGGCAGGGTGCCTCATCTTGCCAGGTCTGGCAGCAGATAATCGTTCACTATCCCGCTGTTTTCAGGTGCCTATAAAAGCTCAGCATCAGTCTGGTGAGTAGCAGGTCTTGGGTACAGAACCTGCTACACACCTGTTTTGTCTCTCTACATTTTCAAAATCTGATTGTGCTGGAAACTTTCCTCAACGGAGCATGCTAACACCAGGCTTCGACAGCCTCTTCTAGTTCTTCGTCTTCAGTCTCTGCAAGCAGCAACCATGCCCACCTTAGAAGCCAAGGAACTGCACCCTCTGCATCTTCCTTCCTGACTCTCACCTCTCCTCTCCTTTATCCCTCCACCCGTTGCGTTAATGAAAGAGCATTTTTTCCCCTCTAGTCATACGCACGCCCTCAAGACAGGCTGTAAAAGCTGCTAGGGCCGAGCATCTGAGCCAACTAATCTGAGCAAGAAACCAAAACAATCCCAGGTTCTTATTTAGCACAGTGGCTAGACCCGTGGTTCTCAAAGTGTAGGGTGCGCCCCACTAGTGGGGAATACAGACATGACAGGTGGGGCGCAATGAAGGGGAGGAAATTAGTGGAAAATTTTAGGA
>JAQMYJ010000005.1:20354983-20401600 GCA_030014305.1 Clarias laeviceps
ATACAAAATATAAAGTAAAAATAAAACAAATTAACCTGCACTTTACCTTTAAAAAAAGTTTAAATAAATCCCGACAGATTTCCATTTATGCACGCAGGCACTGTGTGTGTGTGTGTGTAATGTGCGTGCACACGCACATTAACGGAAAGACTGTTTTATCTGAGAAATCAGCATGAAACATCGCTAATTACACTCGCATGAGCGCATACTAACGGTATCACTGCTGTAAAGTAAAAAAAAATAAAAAATGAACCTGCACTTTACCTTTGAAAATAATCGCGACAGAGCAGAGTATTTGTGTAGGGCAGAGAGTGTGCGTTTGTATGTGTGTGGGAAGCTGCAGGGAGGATGGGGTCGGAGGGGGGCTGTAAAGGCGAGAGTGTGTGTGTGTGTGTGTGTGTGTGTGTTGGTGTGTGTGAAGGAGCTTGTGTCAAATTACGCGTGCGCACACACTGACTAATGACAGGCTGATACAGAGAGGGAGAGAGAAAATAGATCTTTACCCTCTAATGAGACTTGCTTTTGCTTTATATGCGCGCACACACGTGTGTTATAAGAAACAGTACATGTGCGCTGTACACACGCGCTTACAAACGCGCTTACAAACACAAAATAAAAATAATTACACACACACACGTGGTCACAGTGTTATAGTAAACAGTACACACGTGCACGGATGTTGATTATACCAGTAAGAGACACTAAGACCCAGCAGGGGAGACGATTACCCACAATTCCGCAGCTCAAGAGAGAGAAAAACCATTGGTTCAGTTGTGATCACATGACGCTCGGCGGCAAAACAAGAAGCACATGCGTGATACATGATACTCGGTACTCGTAAACCAAGGCTTGCTCGTTTTTCAAGTCAAAATTTATTAAAAATCTTTGCTCGTCTTGCGGTTCCACTGTAGTAGTTAATGTCTCATATGAAAGTCGACACTCTGGGCATTATCATTTCTGTTTTTTATTAAGTACTTCTTAAATTTAACTGACTTTGTTCAAAAAGTTGTGCCTATTGCATAAGGTGTTTTACTATCAAAAAAAACTTTGCTTGTGCTGTCTATTTCAACTCTGTATACCAATTACTTTGTTAATCGTTTTCCCCTGGAGAAGCTCACCAGCAGCTAAAAGAAACATCAATAAAATCATTTATTTATACTAATTGAAAATGTCTCATAAGTTCTGCCAGTGGAATGCAATGACATAGTGATAATCGCTTAAGCCTGTTGCAAATGGATACTCATTCTGCCTTATTACTTGTTGTCACATTACTACTGGATTATGGATCAAACTCTATTTTTCATAACTTATCACAACCTATAACATGGAAATCCTGGACAACAGTACCTCATCACCACATCCATTCATGTTCATAAACAACTGAAGATCTAATTAAAACCATTAAAACCCAAGTGGAAAATAGTTTTTGCCAGCAACAGAGCATATGTTTAAAAATATATACAGTGTGTGCGCTTTTATGGAAACCTTTCAGGTGTGTTTTAATGGGGAGGCTTCAGACATCAAACTGTGCTTTTGGGTTTTTCGGATATGCCAGGTAGGACAAAAGTTAGATTTACTTTTATGAAGGGTTAATGTTACCACTACCAGAATATATGTCATAAAATGTAGAACTCTCAAAATGAGCATATTATTATTATTTTTTGAACATCAAAACCAACCGAAAACAACCATAAAAACACGTGTTCCTGTGTATCTGTACAATTTCTTTGCCTATGTGACCTATTTTTTTTTTTTTTTGCTCAGTTATGTTTGCATAGTTGCTTAAAATGAAATAAAATTCATATTGCTTAGGTTGTGCTGAAAAAACAAAACAAAACAAAATGTCGCTCTATACTGCAAAGTCCATATACAACCCAAATTCTGGATACAGTAAGTTGAGTCATTTTTAAAATTTGAATAAAAAGACTTTGAAATCACATAAGCCAATAACTTAATCACACTAGAACACAGAGTAAATATTTAAACAGAGAAATTTTACTCTGTAAGGCACTAAATAGGCTCATTTAAAATTTGATGTCTGCTACAGGTCTCAAAAAACACTGAAGGGTTGAAAAGAAAAACAATTTCAAAAGATTTAGCTGGGAGAACACCTAGCATCAGGAGATGCTACACCAGGGTAAACATGTTCCAACATGTTCCAACTTTTTGAGACCCGTAGCAGGCATCAAATTTAAAATAAGCTTATTTTATGCATAAGATTGTAAAGGTTTCTCAGTTTAAACATTTGTTTTGTTCTCTATGTTCTATTGTGAATAAAATATTGGCTCAAGTGACATCTTTTAGTTTTAATATTATTCTAATTAAAAAAAAAATGTCCGAACTCTTCCTGAATTCTGGTTATATGCTTATTTAAAACAAAACAAAAAAACAGCAAAACAAAAACCATGGCTAACATGATCTGAGGTTTAAGGGCTACAAACCAAGTGCAGCATTTAAGCAATACAAAATAACTTAAAGTACAAGAGTTTAATATTTAAATTCAAATGATACAAAAAGATACAATTTTGTTGAGCAGCACATCTCTCCGTCATCCGCTATAATTATTATTTCTAATCCAAACTTAATTCATTCACTCCTACTACACAGGATGACGTGTAGTATGTAAATAGTTTAGACTCAGAGTGTACCAAGTGTAGGAGTATTAAGAAATTATCACATTTTACCATCTCAAATGCTTCCAAAGTCTTGAACGCTTTTGAGCAGGTGCGACCACACAGGCAGGTGTTTGTAGCTTAACATGAGGGCTCATGGCTTTTAACTTGCGTGTTTCGAGACTAATTAGCGCTCTTGGTGTTTTGAGACTGGTATAAGCGTGTGTAATGAGTGTGTTTCAGCCTAATTCCTTTGTAGAGTTTGGAGAAAAAGGCCGATTAACACGTGCAACTTTCAATTATGTGCACTCCTGTGTATTTCTCGGCATAGAATCGGTTATAATCGAGGTTGATCGTTCATGTTCAATTGAGAACCACAACAAAAAAAATATAGATTTTGGAGTCAATGTGGTGATACATGAATTGGCAAAAAGAATTGCGATTCATACTGTAAATGAATATCATACTGTATATACACCTTTAGCTGCAATAACCCTAAAGGAATCGTTTTCTGTATGATTTTTTTCAGTCTCACACATCATTGTGGGCAAATTTTGGCCCATTATCCTTTACAACATTGCTTCTGTGAGATTTATTTATTTATGTTTATTATGTTGTATGCAGAGATGCACGGTTAGAGATGCGCAGTAGAGTTGAAAAGAGGTACTATGCACAGCTCCCTTAAGATCCCACCAAAGCATTTTAGTAGGGTTGAGGTCTAGACTTTGACTAGGCCATTCCAAAACCTTCATTCTTTTATTTTTCAGCCATTCTGATGTAGATTTACTGGTGTGCTTTGGATAATTAAAGACACAAAGGTCAGCTGTTCATAAATTGTTCTTGCAAGAACAATCGTCAAGTGCATTTGCAAAACCCATCAAGGACCATGACACAATCATCCCGGGAAAACAAGAACAGGACTTCCCTCTGCTGCAGAGGAGAAGTTCATTTAGAGTTACCAGCCTAAAAAAAATATCACCAATTAACAGCATCTAAGATTAGAGCTGTTATAAAGGCTTTACAGAGCATAAATAGCAGACCCATCTCAATATAAACTGTTTAAAGGAGATTATTGCATCTTGTGGATGCTTTCAGCATTGTTTTACAATTAAGGATGAAACAAAAACCAATTAGAAGGTGTGTCCAAACCCATCACTGGTAGTCTCTATATATACACATATCCCTATATACATTTTTCTTGGTTGGATTTGCTTTTATTATTGTTTGCACATTAACTTAACTTTTGCCTGTTCCTTATTTCTACCTAACATTTTGAATTCTCACTCCCTCACTTGTTCTCTATACCATTTATCCTGTACAGGTTCACAAGCGGCCTGAAGCCTGTTCTAGGGAACTCTAGGCATGAGACAGGGTACACCCTGGACTTGGGCATGAGACAGGGTACACCCTTGACATTGCAGGGTACACGCATTCACTCAACTGCTACAGGCAATTCGCCTATGCTAATTAGTCTAATCTGCATATCTTTGGACTGCACCCACCAAACGGGGGAGAACGTGCAACTATTAAACATACACTATCCGGAACCTTCATTTGTCTTAGCCTCTCATCTCTGACAGGTTTTTAGAGCTTTCAACAAGTAATTCTCCACTCCCTGGAGAGAAGAGTGATTGGTGAGCAAATTATGCCCCTCATAAAAGAAGGAATGCAGCCAAGAATGCTCCGGAATTCCGTAGGCCAGCGGTGGGCTTTGGATGAAATGAGCCTTCACTTAAAGTGACATTCTGACAAGGATTATATCCTGAAGTGCTCACTAAGTTTGCATGAAAATGCCAGGTGTCTATATGTTCCCTCAGACAGTTTGCAATTTATCTCAATCATCTGATTCTTGAATTGACAGTTGGACAGAGGCTTTGTGCTGCAGTAGTCAAATCAGATCAACCAGAATCCATTGAACTTAGGTAAGCCAAATTGTTTGCAACCGAATGTGATAAGTGTAAAAGAGACTTCAACTATGACCAATGTAACCACTTCATTGTAAACTGCCCACTCTGGTTAAGTACCCATTGTGTATTCAAGCCATGAATGGGGGTCTCATTTGTGCTGTTACCATAACCAATAGCACTACACTAAGAG
The DNA here is from genome assembly GCA_030014305.1 of Clarias laeviceps. Taxonomy (NCBI): domain Eukaryota; kingdom Metazoa; phylum Chordata; class Actinopteri; order Siluriformes; family Clariidae; genus Clarias; species Clarias laeviceps. The sequence goes on from JAQMYJ010000005.1 coordinate 20,359,693, forward strand.
TCAATATAATCCCTGGTCACAGTCACCACCAAGCATAAATTCATCTTCAAAGTTTGCATCTTTCTGATCACTAAATCAGTTGGAAAACTACAGTATTACACAGTTTTCACAGTCCAAAGTTAACACTGAAATCCACCTTATTTAAGATTTCAGAGAAATGGCCCAATGTCTGCATCTCTCTCATGTATCATGAATTTAGAAAGGGCTTCAGCAAACCTAAGGTCAGTGTTCTCCCACTGCATAGAGAGTACACATGTGCCATTGACTGGCTACCTAGAATATCTCCTCCACAAAATCTCATTTACCCACTCACCCTAAAAGAACAAGAAGCCATGGAAAAATACATATTGTAAGTAAAACCTTACATCTGGGATATATCTGCCCATCTAGATACATCTGTTAAGCTTTTTTTTGTTGGCAAAGACAAAGGCCTCTTGCCTGTGTTGTTTATTAGGGTCTAAACTGAACCACAGTATAATACCCATATCCTGTGCTTCAAGTCCCCTCTGCTCTGCCCAAATATCACAAACATCCCTGAATCACTAGGCAGAACTATAATCATAGTCATAATTGATTGCTTCTTTGAATCATTACCTGGGATTCCTATGAAATTTAAAATATCCGATATGAGCCTTTTACTCGAAAAACCAAGGGGACGTTTCTCAACTTCTTCTTCTGAGCTGAGTACGACCAGAATTCCCTAGGCCACTCCACCACCCATCTAAACTATTTCAGTATGTACTTGACTAAAAACTTCTCCTGTTCCCTTGGAATTCAAGTGGCACATCTTCTTCCATGGTTTTGCTGCAAGAAGCCTGAAAGGAAAACAATAGTTTTGCATATACAATAGTTTTGCATATAGTCTCAGAAATTTGAAAAAAAAAAAAAAAAACAGCACCAGCCTGGCTGTCATGTGTGGCTGTCAACTCAGGACATGCACACTACCATGTTGTAAGAATCCTAATAGCTAAAGTAATCATAAGATCACCAGCACCACAGCAGATTAGCACCTTCATGTCATGTTTCTTGACTTAAATCCGTCATCTCTAGACCACTTGCAATAGACATTCACTCTATTTACTCCATGTAAACCCCTCCTCAATGAAGGGCAACCAGCATACCAGGTCAAAAGGTATGCATAACCCATGTCCTTTATTCTGTCAAGAGTTTCATGCTAGACACTGAACATTCTGGTCCTCATCCCCGGGGTAGGGCATGTAAAAGTTCAATTCCTCGAGGGAGCTCTTCTGGGAAGAGAGGGAAGGTGCAAGATTGGGGATTTGCCCTCAAACTCAATTTCCCATAACTTATACAGCCTACAAATATGGCCACAATGGACTACAGTACTCTGCACTGTAATTTATTGGTATGCTCATGATCACCAAGTCTCTAACACAGCACACTGGTCCACATTAGATACATACAATACCTACATTAAAGGAATCTCTGCACCTTGGCAGAGCATGTTTTAAGAGCTAGAAAAAGTGAGAGTACAAAGAATGGTTCATGCGTCCCTGGAAGCAGATTGGAACCTTATGAGTCCCTAGAATCTAATTGAAAAACACAGGTCTAACCAAGAACTTAATATGGCAAGAAGAAATGGAAGTTAATTTGAAGTGATTTCATTTTTAGAGGACTAAAGGGCCTTTGTTACAATTTGGGATGTTACTTTATCAAGTACAAAATGTATAAATGCAGTGTAAACACCATGTTAACACCACTGAAATAATAGGAATAATACTTTGGATACTTCGGTTATTAAAGAGATGACCGCACTAGATCTCCAGACAGATTCACTCTAGAGGATTTTGCTGAAGAGCTGCTTCACAGCTACAACTTCATGTCCTGAGGGGAAAAAACAGTAAACATCTTCCTTCCTTTTCTTGGAATCACTTCTGAATGTCTTTACCATGGAGTTCTCCATTTCCCTTAGCTAAGAAGCCGAGACACTAACAGACAGGAAGTGAGGAGCAGCAGAACCTCGTCGTCTGCTTCTAGCACAAATTAATAGGGCTCTCAGAGACATCTGACAGACAGCATTGCTAAAACTCTCCCATAAGGACCATACAGAGTTTTTTTTTTTTTTGGTGAACAAATAATAATCATTTTAAAACACTTTCTACATACTATGATTGACTCACCATTAGGTTTTTCGCCTTACGTGGAATGCCTGGGCTTGGTTCTCAGCCACTGGATGAAGGGCATCCTTAGTGACGGTCAAAAGCCTGGATAAAAAGTGAGGGTTGAATCAGGAAAGGCACTCGTTGTAAAACCTGTGCCAGGTTGACTGTATGGATCTGATGGTCTGCTGTGGCAACTCCTTAACAGGAGCAGATGAAAGTCCAACTCCACACTATAAGGTCTTTACATTAGCTATTATTATTCAGTGTATCAAATAACACATTTCTGGAAAAGCCCTCATGTGAATACAGTTCCCTCAAAATAAAACACAACATGGTTCCACAATGGTTCTTTTAAAAATTAAAAGTTTAATTGGGCCTTTTAAGATAAAGTTTCTGTGTTTTTAATCATTTATTTGGATGGTGTGTCAGAGGGGCCAGCATACATCCTAGTGAAAAATATTCTATGCTACATTTGGTTACATAGCAGATACATCACATATGTATTATTGAACCCATAATTACCTATTTGTAGTTGTGTAGTTAATTTTGGTGCTTGACTGCTGGTGTACTGTAGGTAGCTATTAAAAATGTAGCTTTGTGCTGCAGTGTCACAAAGGCTGGTGTCACCCAGTGCAGTAAATCATGCCGCCAACCTACCTTAAAGCGCCTATCACACCCTGCTCTGCCCCACGGACCCTCAAAGCCTCCAGCTTGGTTTGATTTGGCACCACATCTCTCAGCATACAAGAAAGACATTTATGAGTGAACTTCCCCTGACTGTCTGACTTTCTCCAACCAAAGACTAAAAACCTACATCTTCACCAAATACATAGTACTCTTAGTCTTTGATTTAGTGAACTAGCATCAGGATGTATTTTTAATCAAGACAACAAACAAGCTGTATATGTCTATTTGGATAGGGGTGCATCTGTTAAAAGCTATAAATGTACATTTATTTTAGTCATTATAATGACCTCTTTAGCCATACTTCAAAACTCCTGCCAGTCTCTTATATCCTCTATTTTTTTAACCATCTTCAACCAACCATTCAATCTAATTATTTTTCTTCCAGCTCTTTTTTTCCCACACTGGTAATAGCACTTTAATAAGAGGCAGAGGCAGAAGAGCGTTTCCTTTTTCATTGGGGCTCCAAGGAGTTAATTGACAGGCAAGTAGAGAAGGCTCCTTGGCCTGATTAGATACATGTTGGTGGTCCATACAATTTTTTTTCCCTGTCTACAGAGCTAGAGACAGGAGATTTTCCTTTGAGCAGATATTTACTGAAACATGAAGGGGACATTACTTTACACAAAAAAGGTTCTAACTTTAAAACGTGGTAAGTAATGTATTGTGAATGAATATAAAAATGGTATTTAGAATGAACAAATAACACGTTCTGAATGGATACAAATACAGAAATGAATAGATGAATAGTGCATCTGGTTCATATATACTGTATATACACGGCACTGCTTTAAACCCATAATATATAGGCTTTTTTTTCCTGCCGTTGTAATTTTTTTTAGATTTGCCAAAACCCCATTATATTCAAGCTGTTTGGATGTTGTTTAAAAAGTGAAGATAAACAATCCGTCTCAGAGGAATGCTGTGATCAGAATGGTGCTTTGAACAATGTCATGCATGAAGGGTGTGTGTATGTCTGTGTGTGTGTGTGTGTTGTGAAGCATTGGTAAAGATGATGTTGATCCATTCCCAAAAGCACACTATTAATGTCTAGTCACATAGCAGGCACACATTAATTAACAGTCAAATTACTGCTATGTCCACCTTTCATCTTTCTGTTGTCCTCTTCTCTCTCTCTCTCTCTCAATGTCTTTTTCTAATAAGCTGAAGTCAGACAATGCAGAAGACAAACACACAAGCACACACACACGTATGCACATTTCTCTCCTCCCTGTTCAGTGATTATATAACTGCTCACTGATCAACGCATGCTGACTAGTATGAGTCTGGACTTCCCCAGAGTTCTCTCTCTCTCTCTCTCTCTCTTTCACATCCACACATCTCCTCCTCCTTCTCACACTTCCCCCTCTCTATCTCTTCATCCCATAACCCTTTCCAACTCCATCTCCTGTTCTGCCTCCCTGTCCACCCCCTTCCTTTTTACCTCTCTTTCTTGCATACACAAGACTGCAGCAGTGGGAGAGAGAGAGAGAGACTCCGTGAATCCGTGCATGTGTGTGTGTGTGTATGTGTGTGTATGTGTGTGTGTGTGCGTGTGTGGTGTGTGCCGAGACCGTGTGGATGTGTGAGACACCCTCAGTGATGTGAGAACCTGAGTGAGATATCCTGGACTTTTCTGGAATTTAAACCTTTTTCCAAAGCTTCTTCAAGCAGATCCTCACTCTGACACTTTCATCTGCTGTGGATGTGCAACATTATTCGTATCTTCGCACTCTGACACGCACACACACATACTTTCTGCAGCATGTACGTGTATTTGTGTGCATAAGGCACAGTTCTGGCATCACCTCGAGCAACACTGCGAGTGTCTCTGCTCCTTGAGCTTCCCCAGAGTGATGCGTTAAGTGAACGGAGATGTCCCAGCGCAACGGGAGGCTGCAGCTCTCGCTCCGCTCTCATGCTTCTCTCAGGGTGAGTGTGCCTGCGTTTCTCTCTTCTGCTTGCAATCAGACATGAGAACAGTGCAGCTGATGCGGACTAGCAGATGTCCGAGCAGTTAGTGAGTAAGTGCTTGATACAGATCTGCTCAGCTGATGGTTATGTACCTTTCCTTGGCTCAGTGAGTTAGTCATTCTACTAAATCATGCTTATTCTGTTTCCATAGATTTGTTTCCAGTATCTGAAACAAGCACTTGAATTCTCTTACACATCAAAATATATGCAATATTAAAAATAAAATAAAATTAAAAAAAAATCGCTGAATTGGTGTTATTAGCAGGAACACTGATGATTTATTTGAGAGATTTCGTAACCATTCAGTCCCAGGTAATGGATTACCTGTGCTGACATTTATTATTATCTGATTGCTTTTTATTATTATTATTCATTATGAAATTAAATTTCCAAGCATTTATTTTGTTTCTAATAGCTAATATACAATATATATATTTAAATATGTACTCCAAAAGGCTGCATTCTAAAAGACAAATTGGTATAATGCTACTGGTTCCACAGATTAAATCGAGAAAGAATTGTTTGGATTCAGCAATATCCTGAAGCACATAGAGGTTGCTGGAGCCAACTCTGAGTGATGGCAGCTTTACTGGAACATTTACCAATACAGAATGGCTATGTGCACGTGTGCATGTGTGCGTGTGTGTGTGCGTGTGCGTGTGCGTGTGTGTGTGTGTGTGAGAGAGAGAGAGAGAATAAAAAAAGAGAGAAAAAATTCCAGATTGTCACTGTCTGAGCATGTGATGATATCTTTTTCTCTATGAGAGAATGATATAGCTCTTCCATATGCGACAGCGGCTTATATACTTTCCACAGAAAATAACTTTCCCAGCATCTTTGCTCACATACTGTACATGCCAATACCATATTACTTTTCAACCTCTTTTCCATGAGGACATAAAACTCACCTCTATTTCTCCTTATCCTAAACCATTCTCACTTTCTCTCTCTCTCTCTTCCCTCACTCTGGTGGTTTCCTGCTCTCCAAAACCCTGCTGTATCTGGAGACTTCTTTTTATCTTCTTTCCTGTCACATTTTTCAAATGTCCATGTCTGGTAGAGTAACAAGGTTGTGTAAAATGAGTTATGTCTTACAGTCAAAACTCATGTGAGAAGACCCCACCATAGTTCCTTGGCCATTGAAACCATTAAGTTTAAATGCAGCTTTATATGTGGTGAACTAAAAACAAGAAATAATCACTGATATAATAATTATTTATTATACATATATGTACAGCCTTGTTTATTCTCACATGACAGTATGTTCTTTCATCCTTATTCATTCATTATTTCTTTTGTTATGTGTTCATCTATAGGTAGTCACTCGGAATTGCTGGGGTTCCACCTTTCTTGTCTATTAGCATTCGTTTAATTTTTTTGGCAGGATTAGCTCTGAGATTCTGATTCACATCCTTCCCTGCCGAGCAGTAGTAATAACAGCTATTTGATCCTACTGTGCTCCTCTTTACTTTGAAACTGTAGTCTGCCAAAAAGGTGGCTAATCCGATGTCATGAAGACCATCATGATATTAGCACCAAGGAAAAAAAAAAAAACAAGGTCAGTTGATTCCTAGCAGAAAGAGTCAAATACTCATCCATTTGTGAGGCTCAAGGTATTTGCACAAAAGCAGTGGCTGAACTAGGCACTGGGGCTATAAACCCAGTACTGCTAGATATGCAGCTACATTAGGTCTGACCAGCTCCCAGATGCCAAAACACAGATATACTGTACCTGAAAGTCAAGTTGGCAATTCAGTTACCAGTTGCCTGTTATCATCTATCTAGGAACCTCTGTAGTCCAACTAGGGACCGTGGTGGCCAATAGATTATTGGAGGCCAACAGTGACCATTGTATTTATTACCATTTCTACAACCATGGTAGGACCACCAGTCGAAATTCACACATGCATTCACGCACTACAGGAGCACCAATATGGGAACACCAATTAACTTTATCTGCATATCTTTGGACTGGAGCACATGCGGAGGAAACCCACCAAGCACGAGGAGAACATGCAAAGTCCAGACACACAGACCCCAAAGCAGTGCTAATCAGTAATCCACCATGCTGCCCAAGCTTCCTTATTATTTAATAAAATTGATCCATAAATGTTATTATCTATATAATATTATCTAATTGCCTTACTATAGCAAAGCTGTTAACATAGCATTAGTAGCGGTAAGTCAGAAACTGTCTTTAAAACTTTCCTGTCTACCAGCACTGTTTTGGTAGCTAGACAGTCTAAGGATCAAGCAAGCTTCATATAGCTTATTTCAATCCAGCAGGATGTGAAGTGTATTTGCATTTCTCTGGATTGTTCTCTTAAATGTTTTTTTTTTTTTCATGCTAGCACTTATATATCACTAACACTATTAATAACAGTGTGTCTGGATACACGTCTAAACTAAGTGGAGGCTCATACAATTTAGGAAGTGCGATTGTGTTATTTCAATAGATTCATATTTAGACTGATCTTCACTTATGTGTGAGTGAAAAAAAAAACAAGACGGCAACAAATGCAGTGTGACATAAGGGCTCACATTTTACCCGCCTCTGAGACAGCTGGTGTGAAATGAATCCTTTAAAATGGAAGAATAACTAGTGCATGTGGCCCTCATCAGAAATGTGTCCAGTTTAAATTGGCCTAAAGGGATCCAGAGAATGGCATAACATCGTCTTGGAATGAGAGTGACCCCGAAATCACACCAGATGCGTGACTTAGGGTTGGGCATGTACTTAACTTTATGCATCTGCAAAGTGGCAGCTATGTGTATGCTGAATTCACTCTGCACGGCAAATTCCTTAGTGTTGAATTCACACTCAGACTCAACAAAGTTAATAATAATAATAATAATAATTAAAAAAAGTCTTGTGATGTGCAACATCATATATGATGAAGGCAGTATAGTGCGATTAACAAAGCTAGAGCTGTGCTTCAATTTCCATGATTATTCACTATTTTTGACAATCTGAAAGTATTCCCTATAATAATTAGTGTATGCTGGTAACCTTTAAACTTACCAAAATTATGCATATATACAGAAACAGAAACAATTTGAACAGGAACTACCATAGCTCATGTGTGTGTTTAGTATATTCATGCTGCTGTATTGAGAAAAACATGGGATGAAATCAATAAAGATGTTACACACTTCTAAGGATTCCAGCTGCTTGGTGAGAGTGATTCACCATTTCTATCACTCCAATCTATACACTAGTATTTGTTGCATACAGTATGTTGCTGGTACAGTATGTGCTGTTTTAGTGGCATGTGCATAAAACAACTATACAAAAGGGTACAATCTTGTCATACAAACATGATGGGTCGCTACAGCTGAGTTTTGTCCAGCAGTGATTACAAAACAGCTCAATAAATCACGGCATGAGACAATACAGCAATGCATAAACAGTCTATTTATCTAGTCATTTTTCTGGTTATGTAAGAGTATCATTAATCTGCAAATATATTTCTATGAAACTGCAGATTGTACAGTCATGGCTTCTTCTTAAACAACTATTTTAAATAAAGTGTTTTTATTGATAATATTTTAATTTGATTGTGTGATTTCAGTTTATTTCTATTATGTTTTAGTTTTACTATCTCTTACAATCTGGTTAACTACTTTGTTTACATGAACATTTGTGTATCTACATATACAAACAATCCCTTATCATAACTAAATAATTTAATGTCATTATCTAGATTCAGGTAAAGGTTCACACTGAGCTAACTTTTCTGCTTTAACTTCTCTTTTCACTTAATGGCAGTGCTTGTGGGATTTTAGTTTGGTCGACCATGTGAATAAGCTTAGTGCAACCCTAGTTGAGAAATCATTAAATTTTTGGCTAGACTAAGGTTTAATTCTACTGCATCATCAACACAGTCTGGTGAAGGGGTAGAGATCAGCCTGAGCCACTCTTACATCACCTGCGCTGGGGGATTTTGGATGAAAAATAAATCAGGGAGAGGATTAGATACATTATGTCTAATGGAGAGAGAGAGAGAGAGAGAGAGGCATCATATTACTCTAAATTGCTATGCTTCATAGTAGGATAAAAAAAAATAAATTAAGGGACCTTATGCACATGCACAATGCGGCTAAATGAAAGTAACTACATTTTGCTAAAATTTGCCAATTCCCTCATTGTAAACAGAATAAATTCTTTAGTGCAACTACTATATAGATGAACAAATTAAAGCCGGGATAAAGAATAGAATTTCACTTTCAACGGACAGTTATAGCTTTTGATGAGAATAAGAAATTGAAAAGAGAAGTGAGTTAAATAAATAAATAAATATATGATATTATTGTTAGTGAAGGATTTTGCCTAGAATACTTCTTAAAGCCCACGACAGTAAAGCAGTGAAAAAAAAATCTAAAATTTAATTTAATTGAACTTTCAATATGAGAGAGAAAAGGGAATATACAAGCTTGAAGTCAGCAAAGTGCCTTTCAAATAAACAACAAAAAAAACCCCACAAAACACAACAGAACAACAACAACAACAACAACAACAACAACAACAGCTAGGCAATGCAAGTGATAGCAATAATATATTCGGTCAGAATAGGAAATGAGAAGTGAAGGAAGAAAAAAAAAGAAAGACAAAATCTATCCTTCTGTAAAATAAATAGGTGGGGCTGACCTGCTATGAAGAAGATAAATGAAACCCTTTTGTTGTAAAATGAATGGGTGGGACCAACCTGCTTTTATGTTCACTGTATAGAAATAGATGACTGTTTGCCCTTTTAAACACAGATACAATAATAATAATAATAATAATAATTTATTCTTTTTCTATATTTACAGATTCACAGATACTCTCTCAAGAAGAGATTAGATAGCTTAAGTAAATTCCTCCAGTCTTTGCTTATAGAGACTTTACATGTAATATGTACAGTATGTACTATACTGTCATCTAATTCATTTAACTCTTTAGGATTAAGTTAAATGCAGGATTCATGTACATAGTGTAATTAATAACTTACAGCATAAAATGACAGTTGTGCACCAGATGTTGCTGCACAAATAAAAATACAATTTAATGATACATATTAAGTAAATAATGTGTTTTATAAAGAGGATAATACAAAAAATCATAACGGGTGAGATTTCTTTACCCCGTAATCCTAATTCGAAAATAATGCCACCTTATTGGTGTGCCACAAGCATGATGTTAATTGGATTATCAAATCAATGAATCAATCAGCCTTTGCCATCTGCTTACAGTAGATAACAGATGGTTTTAGCAAATGAGAGATAGGTGAGACTGCGAAGGCTGATAAAAGCCTTAGGCAGAGCTTGTACTAAAGTTAGCATCTACATGAAATTCTAGTTCATACATCTCACTTTCTTCACTGGATGTATGATCAAATTGTATTGGATTTGGCCAGTGGTGGCTCAATTGGGTAAGGCTGTGAGTTACTGTTTGAAAGGTCGGGGGTTCGAGCCCCAGCACCACCAAATTGTCACCGTTGAGCTCTTTATAAAAGGCCCTTAACCCTCCAGGGGTGCTGTAACCTGACTGAACCTATACTCTGACCCCAGCTTTTATAACTGGGATATGAGAAAAAAAAAGTAGTTTTACTGTGCTGCAAGGTACATATTTATTTAATATTATATATATTTTTTATCCTTTTTCTATATTTACGGATTCACAGATACTCTAGAGAGTAGATTAGATAGCTTATGTAAATTCCTCCAGCCTTTGCTTATAGTGACTTTACATTTACTGCAAGGTATGTATTTATTTAATATTATATATTGTGACAAATATATTATTATTATTATTGTTATTATTATTATTTTAATTAAAAATTTATAATAATTTGCTATACCATATTTTGTGACATACACTGTTGTCTGTTTATTATTTTAAAAGACAAAACAGAATTGATGGTTCCAGCTATATACTGTAGTGAGGATATGTGTAGATGAGCTTATACAATGAAAATCAGACGCCAAAAGACACTGCAGCTGCTGAGCATATAAAACATGGTCGTTGATGCACTAAGTGATTAAGTTGTCCAGAGGTCATCTAAACTGATATTCATTGATGAATTATGTGTAGAATGCCAAAAACACTGAAAATTTAACTAGCGATTCCAGATATACAGTAATATATTGCATGGGCTTTCAGTTAGAGAAATGACTCAATAAAATACATTTGTTTCTGCATCCACTGCCATAAGTAACACGGCCATAAGTTATATGATTGCTCATATCATATAAAATCATATAATTTGGATGGTGAATTGACTCTTCAACTATGAGCAGGAAGGTTCTATCGTGTGTTCTTCCTTTCATTTTTCAGTTGACGTCTGTGCTGTTACATATATTGCATGCATTATTTACTTCATAACAAACAGAACAGTATATTGAAGGGTGCTTTATTAATTCTTGATCCTTTTCAACATGAATGCAAGTACACTGAGAAAATCTTTGGCTATGAAGCAAGATAATAAGCTTTATTGGACCAGTGCAGAAAACATATGCTGAAACACTCTAAAGGCTTTCCAAGGTGCTTCACAGTAACACAAGGACACCATATTATTATAATTGCAAGAGAAATATGTGCCTCCTCATCCAGGAAGCACCAGAAAACACAAGTGAAATATGGCTCCCGAGAAATTGTAAAGATTTCTCATATAGAAAGCATAAAACAAATAGTGACTATATTTTCAAAGTATGTTCTAATAATTTACTTAAATTACCAGTTTCCTTGATAGTTGAATTGCTAAATAATCTGTTTCATTAAATAAGCAGCTTTGTAAATTTTCTATTTGACATTTCCATGACATCATCTCAATTTAATCTTAATTTTTTATTTTTTTTTTTATATTAAAATCTAAATCCAAATATGTTCTGAAAGTTTGGCGTTTAAAATCATCTCAGTCAAATGCTCAGATGAAATCTTGGTCATTCTGGGATATGATCATTGCATACACTAAGTTTGTAAGTAATCTTTCCTAAATCTCCCTTGAAGTATTCGGTCTCACTGAGTTAATATTCATCTGTTTTGATCTTTTGGCTGATTTAGTAGAGTAACTGGTTACCCTGAAGTTTTCAACTTCAACTCCTGGGGTTACATTTAAAATAGGCTACAAATTGTGTGGTAAAATAAAATGTGGCAGCACAGTGGAGTGGAGTTTTATTGCAATAGCTGCTTTGAAGTGGTAAATAATTTCTAATTGTGAACCAAATGTTGATGAATAGCATTGTTAATAGCATATGCATTTTTGGTTGAATAATTATTCAGAATGATCTCCATCTGAAGCTTTTAATAAAAAGGTTTTGGTTGCAATTGCAGCTGCAAGTGTTCTGGGATTATGTGTTTTTGTCAGTTTAACACATCAGGATGCTGATATTTTGTTCATTAATTCTGGCAAAATCATGCAAACTGTGTCAGATTGGAGACCATTGGTGAACAGTAATGTTCTACATTTTCTCAATCTGAGATCCGAACTTTGACTGGGCCATCATAACCCTCGTTCAGATTCTTATTATTGAATCACTCCAATGTAGAAATGTAGGAGTTATTGTTCTGTTGGAAGATGGAATAGTCTCAAGTCTATTGCAGACTCAGTGCCATAGATCCTGCATGCACCGATGGCTAGTTTCTTATAATAAAAGCATCCACACAACATGAGGCAACCATCAAAGTGCTGAACAGTGTTCCTGCCAAAAAATGGCATCATATTATACAGACGTTTTCATGTTTTTGACCAGAGACCATTTTTACACAAACACACATGGTTTACATTGGATGATAAACTACGTTTAGACTGGTAAATCCTTCTCTTTATTGTTGACTTTGATGTTGTGTCTTTGATTTGGCCAGCTGTTATGATGGAGCATTAATATAAATGGTCTTGGATAGGATGACAAACAAACAAACAAACAAACAAAAAAAAATGGCTTGGCTAAGATTCAAAACTGAATCGACTGGAATGTTTTCTCCCCCCGCTGTTTCTATAGTCTATTACTTACCAGGTTATGTGATTTCAAGCAGTAGCTATTTCCTAATAGCAGCCCTGTCACAATTTGCAAAACTGACACGTTTTGCTTGTGACAATTTGTGCAGTAAACAAAATCTATTTATTGCAGCAACCTTCAACTGTTTTGCTGTGTTGGTAAGTGGGTTTTCAACCAACTGTTCATTTTTGATGAAGCAAAGGACTAGTGTTATTTTATTAAGTCATTTACATTAAGTCAATCAGGAATTCAGAGATATTAATATTTTAAAGGTAGTGGTCTTACTCGTGAAACAATTACAAATGTGACAATGGTTGTTTCATTTGCAACATGTAAAATACTGTATTATTCAGCAAGATATAATCATAGGCATAAATCCTTATCCCCAATTGTCCCAACTTAATTCATCTTTTCTGCCTCTACATTCACTTTAAAAAAATGGGACTACATACTTCATTCAGAGCTTCTCTACACCCATTTCTATAGAGATGAGTCTGAATTCAGCAAACTCAATGTCAGCCGTGACTTTCACCTCTAAATAAGACAGAAAGAAAAATGAGCTTTGACTGCCAGGATGTCATGAGTTAAGCAGTAAATAAAACTAGGCCATCTGTGCTGAAGCTGCATCCACTGTCATTTTATGCACTGTAGTTCCCCATCTTCCTCTCTCTCCCTTTCTCTTAGGAGTGATGGTTAGTAAGGAGGCAGGCCCCTACGTCCTGTCAAATTCAGACTCGGATTCAGAGGCTGGAGGTCCATTCCTCGGAAGTGAGGGCAGTAGAAGTGGGGACGGAGTGCACAAAAGGAACAAAGCCCTTCAGGTCCGCTTCAATGACATTTGTGAGGCCCAGAATGAGGCAGCACGTCTAGCTCGGGGTGCCAAAACCCGCTCTGTTTCATGCAAGGTCGTACACAAGAGGTACATGACAATGCCGGCACGCCGCTCAATACCCAATGTGACCAAGAGCACAGCAGTGCAAACCTCACCTGAATTAAAAAAGCGTTATCAGACTTTCCCATTTGAGCGCAAAAAGGGGCACACTATTAAACACACAGCTCTGGTGGAGAACTATGAGAACCAGAACAATGGGTTCCTAAGTGAACTGCAAGCTACTGAGGATGAAAAGCCTCATGGTGCAAGGGTACAGAAAACCCGAGTGCTTCTACACAGTATGCCACCATGTGCTGGTGTGCAGGATTTGTGCCAAGATAGCAGCCTTGATTCCTCAGGTCAAGGTAGAGAGACTGATGAAAACTTGCTCCAATCAGATTCAAAGGAAGAAGAATGTAGTCAAGAAAGTAGCTCCAAGCACAAAGGATTACCCAGTCAGAGTGAAGTTGGAGCAGAACAAGAGCCCAACTGCACTAAAAACTCTTCTTCATCTTCATCAACACAACCTCTGCGGGACAGAGGTGCCATTTCAAAGGTCACAGGGCCCATCGCATGGACATCTTTGACACAAGTGGAATGTTTGGATAGTCCATCATTGCAGTGCAAGCGTAAGAAAGATCCTGCGCCACTGAATGGTCTGCAGTCTCAGACATTACCACGTGCAGGAAGCTTCCCAACCCAGAGTACGAGTCAGGCTCACTTCCATGGTACTTATGGCTTTGGTAGAATGGATACCCGAAGAGTCACCAGGAGTCACGTGTGTGGGCAGATGATTCCTCTGCCTGGGGCAGATGGAGACGTGAAAGCCCGATTGCAGGCCATGGAGACTCTGGTCATGTCAAGCCAGGAAACCATTAAAGTTCTGCTGGGGGTCATTCAGGAATTAGAGAAAGGAGAGGCACAGCGAGAAGGGTGAGTCTCACTCTGTATATACATGCATATGCCACTTAAATTCTTAAAGTTGAATGATCACCATATCACGAAAATGGTCTGTACCGCTCCAATGCAAGGTTCACTGTTCATGGAGAGTCAGTACCTCCTCAGTAATCCTATATGTTTTTTGTAAAAACCTAATAAAAAAAATCATCTGATCATAGTGGGTCTTAGTATTACGCAACCTCAGAAAAACAACATATACTGTACCATTTTCCACTGTGCCATTTAAAAAAATAATAAAAAACTATGATCTATGATCAGTACTATGATCAATAATAAGCAGTACTAAGTATATGATAGCTTGTAGCTCCACCTTTAGCAGCAGTAACTTGAAGGAATAGTTTAATTTATGACTTTTTCAGTCTCTCACTTCATTGTGGACAACAGCCATACTTATTTTTCAGCCATACTAATGTAGATTTACTGGTGTGAGCTCATTGTCAGCTCACACCAGTAAATCTACAGCTTCAGATCATTGTCCTGTTGCATGACCAAATTTAAACCAAGCTTTAGCTGTTGGACAGATGGCTTCACATTTGCCTCTAGAATACTCTCGAATGCAGAGAAGTGCGTGGTCGACTCAATGGATGCAAGGTGCTTATGTCTTTCCCTCTTGGCTTAACACACACCTGAGTGCTCCAGACCAGCAAAATTTCTGCTTTTATAAAATCTCTACACACCTGTTGATGATCAATTAATCAAGGGCTGATGATTAGCAGCACCTGGCTGCAACTTATCACCTTCAATCCTGTGGAAGCAATGATAGAATATCTATTTAACAAAATTGAAGGCAAAACAATAATAATAAAAAAAATTGTCGGTGATACTAAGTACCCCCTTTTTACTATTTTGTCATTTTTGTTTTAACATTTTTGTTAAATAGATATTTGCACAGTGAAAAAGGTTTTATATTGTTGTTCATCTGAGGTTCTATTTTACCCAATACTAAAACCCACTACAATCAGATGATTTTTTTTTTTAATCCAAAAATACATACAATTAAAAGAGATGGTACAAATTTTTGAACACGACTCTAGATGAGCTTATGTGAACTTTAATGAGCTGTTAATATAATGCATGCCATATAGATGTAATGATTCTTCATAAGACAATGGCATTCTTCACAAATACAAGTAGTACGCATGCGCCTTGTCTGCCGAGCATCACATGATCACAACTCTGGCAATGATTCTTCTTTCTGCTCGCACTGTGAGATTGTGGGTAATCACGATTATCGTCTCCCACGCAGTCCTACACAGTAGCCCCCCTCCTTCTCTTTCTTCTCTTGTCTCACACCAGCAAGTTTACAAAATAAAACTTTAAATATTGCATAAATATTCACCCTTATTGCTTTGAAACTTTCAATTTAATTCTCTTGGAAAGAGACCAGGATACAGAATACAGCATTTTTATCTTGCTAATTATGAATTACATACACCATAGGCTTGTGGACACCTAATCAAATCTCTTAGATTTGAACATGACCAACCATGTCTTTAGGTTCCTTTGTGCACAGGGGTATTGTCATGCTGGAACATGTTTGGGCCTCTTTAGTTGAAGTTGAAGGGGAAAGTTTAAAGCTACAGAATACAAAGATATTCTATATAATTATGTGCTTCTAAATTTGGGATAACTTGTTTGGGGAAAAGCCACATTTGGAAGTGATGGTTAGATGTCCACAAACTTTTGGACATATGGTGTAATCTTCCCACTCCCACTACACACACACACTTACACATACAGCTTTTTTCTCTTTAAATGTTAAATGCAGCTACATTCCACACAACAAAGACAAGACCTTTATTGGGCTGGTCCCAGCCTATGGGTCATATGTTTGACACCTTTGGGTACCTGTTGCATCTTTCACCTCAAAATATGTTTTCCCTTAAGTATTTGAAATTGGCTGCTCACCCTTGCCAATGAACCAGGGCTAAAGCCCCTTTGTATAAGATTAAAGGGCCATCATGGCCGTGCGAAGGGGAGCTAATGGCTTTAAAACCTTCTTTGCATAGTCACAAAAACAGAGAGGTACTGGCTAATTCCCCACCAGGAGAAAAGCAAAAGCCCTGTTTGGGCATGGAAGCACAAAACCACTCAAACAGTCTCAATTAGTAGTGCCTCATCAGGCAGGCCTTTCATCTTCCAAAGGAGTATGGCTGTCTGTGTGTATGTGTGTGCATGTTAGAGAGCCTTCCTATCATTCTGCAGTTATTATTAGAGTGACACCCTCTGATCCCCTACTCAGGCTTGTGCTGTCTTTAAAGCAGCTGTGTTCATGGGAGAAGCAGAGCAGCAGGGACACATAAAAGCTCCTGTTTGTCTCAGTTGGCCAGGAGAGCTGACACCAAGGGATTGTCTGTGTTTCCCAGACTGTGAGCATTGAATTTAGACTTAAACCAAATGGCAGCATTGCCCAGACAGGCAAGTTGGACAGAGCTGAAAAAGCAGAGTGCCCTGGAGTTCTGGCATTAAATTGGCCTTGGCATAGGAAATTGAAGTGTCTACACTTAGAGTGTAACAAGATCTCATTTATATATATCTTTCTACCAGGTTCATTTAGTAGTGCACAACCTGTTCAGTGCCATAAACATCTACATATAATTTGTAGATTAAAATCTGGCACTTCTTTTGAAATGTGTGCGACATTCCCTAAGACTAATACTTTAGAGACCCAGACATGGTTCTGACTTTATTTTAACTGTCTCACAGATGGCTTCAATTCTTAACTGTCTTATGGAGTAATCATTTTGCTTGATGGTATTCATTTTGAGGGTACATTAGCTAATGGCAGGCTTTTTTTGCAACAATACTTTCCAAGGACTGTTGCTCCACAATGTATCCAAAAAGAAATTTAGCAGCCCAAACCAATTTCTGATCATTATCAAGGCTGGCTTGTTAGCATGTCAATTACACAACAGTCTATCCAGACTGGCAACAGATTGTCAGGAGCTGGCTGACAATAGTGCTTACAAAGCAACCCCCTGCAGGAATGCCATATTTAAGAAAACCTGAATTTTTCAATGCCTTCTTATGCGTTCATAGAGAAAACAGTACATTTAAAAGAAAGATGAAGTCACATGCCACCTACAAAATAGGGGGGAACTGTTGCCAGTGCTGGGCAAAATCAGTAAAACAGGGTTATTTCGTTTTAATACATGTTGAAATTTGTTTTGTTCAACTCTAAAACACAGATTAACTTCCTTTTTGTCAGGAAGTGAGGGTCGTAAAATAAATCAAATCACACAGCCACCAGAATTTCTATTTTAAAGTAAATGTCTTGAAACAACTGATTGCGAACTGCAATAAAAAAAAAAAAATTAAAAAAATTAATTTCTTCCTATCTGAGCCAAAAACAGGAGCAAAGATATGATTATCAAAAATAATACAATCATGCAGCTATAAAATGCACAATGATCCAACTAATCTGTTCTTTTTAGAGCACAAATACTGTAGAACATCTGTGGTTTATACTTTGTATCCAAAAGGATGTGGACACCTAACCCTGTATGTGGGTCTTCCCCAAACATTCCCACATGATTTGTTGTTGCTTAGCTTGCACATTAGGATGTCATTGTAACATAGGGGCCTACAAGCCATGGCCAAAAGTTTTGAGAATGACACAAATATTCATTTTCACAAAGTCTGCCTAAAGTCTTTTATACTGTAAGTGTCAAAGGCTTTTATTGACAATTACATTAAGTTTATGTAGAGTCAATATTTGCAGCGTTGACCCTTCTTTATCAAGAGCTCTGCAATTTGCCCTGGGATGCTGTCAATCAACTTCTGGGCCACATTCTGACTGATGGCAGCCCATTCTTGCATTCTTGTTTCCTGGTCATGAACCCAAAATTTCAGTGTTAGTGAACCCGGAGTGGGCTGAGAAGCAACCCCACACATGAATGGTTTCTGGATGCTTTACTGTTGGCATGACACAGGACTGATGTTAGCGCTCACCTTTTTTTTCCTCTGGAAATTTTTTTTTTTCCAGATGCCCCAAACAATCAGAAAGGGGATTCGTCACAGAAAATGACATTACTCCAGTTGTTAACAGTCTAATCCTTGTACCTGAGGAAAAGTGGCTTGTTTGCTGCTTTCTTGAAATCTCTGATGGTGAGTGCTAGCAGTCCTGTGAGCAATTTCTCCCAACCATCCAAGAACAATTTGGTGACGAAATATGCCATTATCCAGCATGATGGAGCACCTTGCCATATGGCAAAAGTGATAAAGTAGCTCAGGGAACAACTTCAAAATTTTAGGTCCATGTCAAGAAAATTCCCCAGACCTTAATCCCATCGAGAACTTGGTCAATCCTCAAGAGGCAGGTGGACAAACAAAAACTGGCCTATGTGGCCTATGAGAAAATGCAGAGGTCTTGAAAAAGAAGGGTCATCACTACAAATTTTAACTCTTTGCATCAACCTAATAATTGTGAATAAAAGGATTTGACACTTAAGAAATGCTTTTAATTATACTTCAGTATACTTAAAGTATACAGTAACATCTGGCAAAAGGATCTAAAAAACAGATAAGCAGTAGACATTGTGAAAATTAATATTTGTGTCATTCTGAAAACTTTTGACGGCTGTATGTAGTTAAAAGCTTTTCAGGGCAGTGCTTCTGTGTGTAAAGCAAAGTCCATGAAGACATGTTTTGCTAAGGTTGTTGAGGCAAAACTAAAGTTGGCTGCACAGCGCCTTGAACTCAACTTTATTCCCCAGGAATGCTGAATGTGCCCCAGGCCTCCTCAACAAACATCAGTTCCTAAGCACATTAATGCTCTTGTGGCTGAATGAACACAAATCCCCTCAGCAACATAGGTAGTGGAAAGCCTTACCAAAAGAGTGGATACTGTTCTAGTGGAAAATGGTGGACTAACTTCACAATTAATGTTCATTATTTCAAAATGAGATGTTTACCAAGCTTGGGTGTGACGGTTGGGTGACCACATACTTTTGATAATATAATGATAATGTATGTGAAGTATACTGAAAGCACAAAGCTTATATAAAGAATTTACAAATCTAGCATGAGGCTGGAGCATAGATGAAGTACAATACAAAAGTCTGAACCACACTCATTAGCATCTGCACAAGGGAGACTTCTAATGAGTTCTTGTCTGAAACACAATCGATAAGATGCCAACCAACAATCAGACAAATACAGTACTATGCAAAAGTCTTGAGCCACCCCTAATTTCCTCATCTTTTCCTTTTTTCCCCCTCCAAATAGTGCAATAGTGCTTTTTAAAGGAATATTTTGGCTCTCATTATGGCAAGTTTTTTGGCTCTCGCTTTCAGTCTAGTCTCTGTATCTGACCAGTTTCAGACAAATATTTTGTTTGTTTCTTAAGTCACACAGTGACATATGAATCACTCAAGCATAAAAACAACATCTAACCAGTAAGAAACAGGCGATGATGTCAGATGATCAGGCCAGGGATTAGCACACTGGTGATGCTAAATGCTGAGAGGGGAAACATTTTTTTTGTTTATACCTTTAGGCACTTTTTCAGCCTGTCACAGTAAAACATTTGTTTCCATTTAATTTAATCTGCATAATTTAATATGAAGAAATAAGGGATGGCTCAAGCTTTTTGCACAGTATTGTAGTTCAAAAACTATCAAACAGCCAAAATATTAACAACGCATGAATCTGGAATGCATGAAGGCTAGGTAGTTCAATGAACTATGTATATTTTTTAATAAAGACAAAAATATATATATATATTTTTTTAATGTACAGTACAGTAATTGCATGTGCAACCTAACCATAGTTGGTAGTTGTTTCTTCACCCTTACTGGTATTGAAGTTTGGTGCCAGCCAACTGTCCAGACTGTCAAAATACATTCCAATATTTAAGCTCATTCTGTCTCAGAACACTAAGCAAAGATGAAAACAAATTCAAAAGCATTTTAGCTCATATATAGTTTATGTCAGTATTATCTAGAATATGTATCAGGTTTTCAAGGAAGAAGACAAAACTTGGCAATTTAAAGACAAAAAGAGAAGAGTACATCAAACCACATGCATCTTAGAAGCAAAAGATCTACTCAGTTACTGTCATTTACTGTAATAAATGCAATAAATGTGTTTTTTTTTAAAAGCCATTGATCTTTAGCATATTAACACCAACAAATATTGAAGATCTTGCCACCACGATCCAAGTGGTTGCACTATAAAGCAACATGAAAATGTTTGAACGCAGTGTATTATGGATGTAGATGCCAGGGTGTTTTTTACAGGTTAATGATGAAGCATGGTGTCATGCTACCCTACTGTAAACCCAGGGCTCCAATCCAGAAAACCTCTCCCAGTGTGAACTGAGCTAAAGCCTACAGTTAGCACAAGCTGTTGTGCCAACTCCCTGCAGCGAAGTATAGTGGAAAGACAAGAGCCCCCGTGTAAACAGTGAGATAGCACATCGAATATGGTCACAACCTCAAGAATGCTTAGTTCGTTTAGCATGATGCTTTTCTACCACTTTGACAGAGCCTTAGTAATTCCTATTTGCAATGTTGCAATTTATTATTTATTTTTTTGCCATATTGGATTCTAAAGAAAAACCTAAAAGATTTTCTCAGATGTTTTACAATTAAATAAAGATTTAAACAGTCCAATAATGATACTGTTCCAATGGTTCAATAGTGGCTGCATTAACATCAATATTTCAACAGTCAAAAGTTCAAAAACACCAGTCAAAAGTTTTGATTTATTTTCTACATTCTAAAACTATACTGGATTTTTTCAAAACTATTGGATGACATATATGGCATTAGGTAATTTGTTTTTGAATTTTGAGTTTTCGGTATTTTGCTCTGCACTTCTCGGCCACCATACTTTACAGACATACTGTAAGTAGCAGAGCAATCTTTATATCAACTGTTAAAAAGGACATTATTGCATACTTTTGACTGGTTGTGTCCTTATAATATTTCAAAGTAAAAAAAAAAAGTTTACTCTCAATTAAAAATTTTTTTTTGTCATACTTCAGACTTCTAAATATCATCGTATATATCACTGTATTATGTATGTATTATGTACCTTTAAAACACATTATTTCTTATATTGTCTTATATCTATACTTTTCACTGCTCTAACTATTTCATATACTGTATGAGTTCATCTGCATCTAAGCTAACCACATGTATGTGATCCAATAAAACTTGTTTTACATTGTAGTACATACAGAATATCAATGACCACAATGATGCTCTATTGCATTGACAAATAAAGTGATGCAATTAAGTTTTAATTAAGCTTTAATTAAAAGGCATAACTGCATGGCTTCTGGGTGCTGAGCATTATTGTCTCTGGAGAAATGTGAATCTTCTGTCATGGCAGCATGCAAATTATACAAAACTGTGATGACTTACCCAGTGTAATGTGGTATGTTATCCAACTATCTTGCTGTGCATATTCACATCAGTTGAGCCATTGCCAGGGGTTGTCATGAGAACACTGGATTCTTTATTACCTTATGTAATCCTGAGTAGATCTTGGATGCTACCATCCTGCAGATGCTTAGAAACATGTGGCATTATAGAACATTTTATCTACATATATTTATATAGTATATATAACGGTTCTGTAACGGTTTATATAGTATATATGGTTCTGTAAGTATACTATGAACTTAGTGATTAATAGCATCTACTAGTTTGTAGATTCACTAGGTACATTGGTTACCTGGAATGAAGTTGGGTTGCAATGAAGAAGGGGTATTGTCTCAATTTGAAAACATTATAGTTTATTCTCTTTACTTCATCAGAATCCCTTGTTGTAAATCATTGACAGTAGCTGATTATCAATCGAACTATACTGGATAACTCACCTTTATTTATTCCTCACTGGTTCCCTGTACATTTCCCCAGTGTGTGAATAGGTCACATGTGTCACATAACCTTAGATGTTGTGTCAGAACATTTTTACAAGTGCAATAACTCAATAACTGAGTGTTAACCTTCGTGGAATAAAAATAGCTACAGCAGGCAGTATTACTAACTCACACCAGTGTCCAGTGGTATTTTCTATTCCTAGTTTTGCATGTATCTGCATCAGTTTTATTTGAGATTTCCAGTTTCCTCACACCTCCCAACAACATGCTGGGTGGTGAACTGGCTGGTCTAAATTACCTCTAGGCGTGAATGAGTAGGCATGCATAAGTGTGTGATGGCATTGCAATAGATTGGCCTCCCATCCAGTGTGTATTTCTGTTTTGTTTTTTTCCTATTGTTCTTATGATAGGATATGGATACACTTCTTGAGCTTGTTGAAGTTGATCTAACTCAAGTTAAATCAAAGGTCATATTTAAAGACAATATCACATACTGTAACTTACATCAATGTTGTTAGAATGAAAGGACATGTCTTTGTATTTTTTCTTTTGCAGCCGACTATCATACCGAACAGGGCAGGATACAGCCAACTGTGACACGTGCCGCAATAGTGCCTGCATCATCTACAGGTGAGAAACTATGACATGTGATTACAAAAATAGTACACACACACACACACACACGCACGCGCACGCACACGCACACACACACACACACAGGAAGGGTTGCCAGGGTTGCTCTTTTGTCTAAAAAGAACATGGAAGCACAAGTGAGGTTCACAAACTGGGTCTGAATAAAGTACAAGGCTTCTGAAACAATGTCAAATGGACAGGTGAGAAAGAAGTGAAGCTATTTGGCTTTAATGCTAAGTGCCCAGTGGGGAAAACCAAACAGCATTTCAGCAGAAACACCTCATAATCAAGCCTGGCAGTGGAGGCCTGATGATTTAGGCTCTGTTTTGTAGCCACAGGCCCTGGGCACCTTACAGTCAATAAAGTCATCCAAATTCAAATTCAAATTTTATTTGTCACTTACATAGTCATACACAGTACGATATGCAGTGAAATGCTTATACGACCACCAGTGACCTTAAAAACCAAGATTATCAATAAGAAATAAATTATGGAATAAAATAAAAAAACTTGTATAATAAAATATGGAAAAACTTTAGCTACAGAAGATAAGAACAAAATATATAAAAACCTTAACTAAACAAAATAGAGGATGTAGCTGTAATATGAAAGATTTGACTGTACAAATATAGAAAATATAGAAACTGTTGTGGAAAATGACACAGAAATCATCCATGAACTCCTCTGTATATCAGCGTATTTTGGAGGCAAATGTGAGATCATCTGTAAAACAGCTAAAAAAAAAAAAAACATGTCTGAAAAATAAAATAATTTTAATGGCCTTGTCAAAGTCCACACCTCACCACATTTGAAGCGTTGTGGGTGGACTTAAAGAGATCTGTGCATATGTCAATCCCCAAAAACATCCATGTACTGAAGTAACTTGGTAAAGAAGAATGGGCCACAATTACTACTTCAAGTTACTGCTGCTAAAGATGGTTATTAACAAACTATTGAATCATGGGGGTACTTAGTGTTGTCCACGTTTTTTTTTATATAGAATTAATAATGGCATGATGAAAAAAGTACTTGCTTAAAAAAAAAAAAAAACTTTGGCTAAACTTTTTAGTTTAGTCTTTTTAGCACATTACTGCATATACATAGTACCAGTTTAATAAATAAAAAAAAAAGTTGGGATACACCTTATTCAATATTTTTTCTTTTTTTGATTGTTTTCAACATTTTATATTACTACTTGAAAACATTGAAATTATGACAAAACAAATGTGGAATCTGCCAACAAAACATGCTAAATAACCCAGCTACACCACTCTCCTTCTTGCACAATTAGCTCTTACATAACTTACATACAGGTGTGTTTGCGTTCATTGTCCTGTTGGAAAATAAATGATGGTCCCACTAAGTGCAAACCAGATGGGATGGCATGTTGCTGCAAAATGCTTTGGTAGCAATGCTGGTAAAGTGTGCTCTCAATTTTGACTAAGTCACCAAAAGTCACCAAAAGCAAAGTAATCCTCACACCCTCACACCTCCTCCTCCATGCTTCAGAGTGGGAACCACACATTCAGGAAACATCTGTTCACCCTCACTATGTCTAACAAAGACATGGCGGTTCGAACCAAAAGTCTCAAATTTGCACTCATCGGACCATAGGACAGTTTTCTGCTTATCTAATGTCTATCAAGTTTCATCTGCTTGTTGTTTTTCCTAATTAATGCTTTCTTTGCAATTTTACCATGAAGGACAATCTCCTCTGAATTGAAATATGTCTGCAGCTTGAACTCTGAGAAGTATTTATGTTCTAATCTGAGGTGCTGTAAATCGGCAGTTTCTGAGGCTGGTCATTCTTGGTCTTCCTTTCCTAGGAGGGTCCTCATGAGAGCCAGTTTCATCATAGCTTTTAATGGTTTTGGCGACTTCACTTAGGGATGCACTCAAAGTTCTTGACATTTTTTTCAGTTTGACTGACCTTCATGTCTTAAATTAATGATGGTCTATTTTTTCTCTTTACTTAACTAAGTGTTTCCTGCCATAACATGGAGCTAAACATGGAGTAGTTTTTTTTGTTTGTTTTAGTTTGGATGTCTTCAGTATTAATGTACAATGTTAAAAATTAAATAAATAGAAATAAAGAAATAAAAATAAAAACAATTGAAGGAGAAGGTGTTTCCAAACTTTTGATTGGTAATGTGCATGTGTGTGTGTGCATGTGTGCGTGTGTGTGTGTGTGTGTGTCTGTGTGTGTGTGTGTGTGTGTGTGTGTGTGTGAATGCCTCTATATATAATATACAAAATAGTAAGGAAAAAGAGAGAGACAGACAAAAAAAAAAATAATTTTAAAATAAGAATGTTTATGCTTATGTCTTGATTTTCACACAGACTGACTGAAATAGATTACATCAGTCTTCATTTTCAGTTTTGTTGTTTGTATGGGCTTATGTATATGTTAGAAAAATGCATGCATATCTTAGGAACCTGAACAATAATCACTAGAAGCAGGAAGTTAAGAGCACTGGAGGGGTTAGACAGAATGTTTTAATCCAAAAAACAGAACAACAGTCTGAAATAAAGTTATACACTAATAAGGCACATACAACTTCTTATTGTGTGAATTGAAACTCTTATAAACTATACAGTGGGAAACTGGGAGTATAAATACACAGGTTAATGAGTCGTTAAATGGGGTGATAATTATAAGCCTTGAGATGTTGAATGCTGATAGGTTCAAATAGAGGTGGTGTCTTGGGGCTTGTCAGCTTCTCAGTCAACCAGACAAATGCTAAACAGTGGATTTTATACAGCGTTTGTGATTTTGCCAAAGTCTACATTAAAAATTGACTTATGACTTATAATATATGTATTATTACACATATATTACATTTTCAGATTCAGTGTTGAACTACACAACTTTATTACAATGCAAGACATTTTAGGAAATTCTCTAAAGTATAGAGTCCATAAACCTTTGACAGCTTGTGAATAAGTATAGGACCAGTGACAAATGGTACAGATTTTATCTTGGCTGTACTGTACTGGACATCTGACCATCATTTTCCAAATGATATTACCCCACTTGGTGTTTTGATGATTGTAAAGTGCACTATCCAGCATCTTGATTCAAAATAGGGCAGGGGTACCTTAGTGGTTAAGCCTATTAATGGAACAATCATTGATAATAGTTGATGATCAGTCAATTTCCAGTGAATTTCAAGCCATTATTTATGAAAACTGGCAATCGACTTTAATCGTTAAAGATTTCTTTAATCGTTAAAGATTTCCCATGTTGCGTGTCTTTTGTGCACCTGGACAACTGCTGTGTAACACAAACAAGCATAAAGTCAGAGTAACATGCATACGTATAACGATGTATCTTAAAGAGGCCTATTACACAAGTTTCCAGAAAAAAGGATGCTCCAGGATGTGAGCTTCCTTGGTTTTAAGAAAAATTATACAAGTACTGTACACCACAACGAAGAGAAATCGTGACATGAAGAGTGTGATATACAAAATCTTTCACAAGGAGTCTGTACAATGGTAAATACTAGTTGGGTCCAATGAAAATGTTCTTTTCCTGTGACAGCAGTGTCGTATTTGTATATTAATACATTTGGTAATAAATGTTTATGCTACTAATCCTAGTTGATGCACGTACAGTATATGTAATTTGTTGTGGGTATAGTAGTAGTGAAGGGTAGTGGCATTGATTTTCAGGAAACACAAAGGTAAAAGAACCATTTTACTGTGTGGTTAAACCAATTATTAACCGATCATTAATTGTTTAATGCAAACCAATGATTGATTATGGAATAGTTACCAACTCCCATCGTAAGTTAAGACGTTAGACTACTGATCCAAAGGTCACAGGTTCAAGCCCCAGAACCACCAGGCTGCCAGTACTGAGCCCTTGAGCAAAGCCCGTAACCTTCAACTGCTCAAATTAAACAATTCAACACAAGTAATCAGGATACATGTGCACAAGTAGCCTGTCGAATGCTGTAAATGTAAAATCTCCCCATAAGTGGGATGTAAGTGGGATCCAATTAGGATGTAATATTTAAAAAGAAAAGAAAACGCAATGTTACCAATGCAATTTTATGTGTATAGTTCATTTTAGTTCACATATCTTTGATTTTTTTTTAGAATAAAACTATTATAAAATTTTCAATTTGTGCACTTTTTTAAAGTCATTTACATGTAACATGTACTTAAATAGCATCATTTGTTAGAATTTATTAAAACAACAATAACAACAACAACAAAATCATGAGTTACGCAATGCCCTAGGATATAGATGCTATGACATTCAGCTAAAATAACTGTAGTGTATGGTTTAGAAATAAATCTAACAATAACAAACTGTATTGCTGTGGTGGTACTATCAAGGGTAAAGGGGTACATCTTGAGTATGAATTAGTAGCTCTTTCATAGAGCCAGGTGAGGAGGAGGCCTAACCTTATGTAGCAATCATTCAATAAATTTTAAATCTCATAATGCCCTCATTTACAACCCCATACATTTTAGATTCTGTTAAAAAAACAATTACCCATTTAAAGTGACTAATATAACTTAGTGACTAAGAGGTCACCTATTATGCAAATATAAGGTCACCTATTATGCAAAATTAACTTTTTCACCAAGTTTTTTCACTAATTCAGGACATTTACATGTATCTCAAGGATGTGTGGAAACTATGATACAAAAACATGCCCTTTTCCCATCTGTCTAGAAACCTGTGCTTGAACATGTCCTATTCTTCCATAATGGTGTCATAAAAAAGGAATTTGGACCCCCTTGGCTTGGTGCTCAGTGCTGCCCAGGAGTAAAAGAACTACATCAATGTCCACTATTATGGTTTCCTTGGTACAGCAAGTAGCAACTAACTGTTTTAGGTACCAAAATGTGTATGGTTAAATGTAGTGGTATAAGAACAAAATAAATCAAGATACCATTTTCTGCATCTCAAACATCTTTTGTAATTGAATTTAAAACATGAAATTCTCATATACAGTATACTAGCTTCATTAGTTGTAAACTCCTGAGTGTGAACTCCACAGAAAATGTCGAAAGCATCTTATCTGAGCTAGGGAGAAAACAACGGGCCTGTTTCTCAGTTATCCAAAATCATCTTTTCAGATGAAAGTAAGTTTTGCATTTAATGTTAAAATAAAGAGTCTGGAAGAACAGAGAACAGACACAGAATCCAAGTTGAAGTCCAGTGTAAACTTTCCACAGTCAGTGATGGTTTGGGATGCCATGTCATCTACTGGTGTTGGTGTGTTTTAACAAGTCCAAAGTCAACACAGCCAACTACCAGGAGTTTTTAGGGCTTGCTTCTGTCTGCTAACAAGCTTTATGGAGATGCCAAATTTCCTTTGCAGCAGGACTTTTCAACTGTCCACAGTACCAAAACTACCTGAAAACAGGGTTTGCTGACCATGACATTATTTTGCTTGGTTGGCCAGCCAACTTTCCTGACCTGCACCCCATAAAAAAGAGGAAGGTGAGAAACACCCAACCCAACAATACCTGGTCTTCAATGCCAAGCTGCAATGATGCAGTAATTTGTGCTAAAGGAGCCCCGGCCAAGTATTGAGTGAATAAATTAACAATCTTTTATTCTAACATTTTGCGATATTTTTTTGCATTTTTCATGAGCTGTCGCAGCATTCATCCAAAGTAAAACAAAAAAGGTCTGAAATATCACTTTACATGCAATATAAAATATATGAATATTTCACTTTCTAAATTAAATTACAAAGGAACCTGATCTTTTTCACAATTCAAAATCTTTGGACGCATTATGTATAGACTTGGGGACCACGAAAATAATAGCAAGGTGCTCTTTTATTTAAGGAAAAAACTGACAGAGAAAAATCGCTCAGAGGATTCAGTGAACAGGTGACTGTGCATGTGAGGGTAGCAGCACTTGGTTAAGGCATATTGACAGGCCATGCTTATTGAGGCCAAGGAAGCCAAGGAGGCGGTCGGGCTCTGGCGAAGGCCCCTTCTACCAAGGAATGAAAAGTGAATATGGTGTCTGGAGTGACAGTATGCATTGCTAGGTTGTGCTCTGGCTTTGTGCAGGGTTGAAAACTAATAATTATGAAGTGAGAGGAACCAACGAGTGATGTGAGGGTTGGTGTCCTTAGCCTCTATAATGCCATCTCGAAGCATTTTGGCCACCTCAGCTTTGATTGCATGAACGCTTCCAGAGCTCGGGGTTCTAGATCATCATGTAGTGAGCTGGATGCTCTTTTGCAGGTAATGGGTGAGAAACTGCTTTGAGTAGGCTGCCCACATCACCAGTGTAAAGCTTTTAGCAGGACAGGCCAGAACAGAGACACAGAGACCACAAAATTTAAGTAAGGTGCTCTTTTATTTAAGAAAAAACAGACAGGGAGAATTGCTTAGTAAGAAGGGAAAGTATTCTGTGAGCAGGTGCAAAGAGTGCAATTACTGGGCCTGTGAGTCTAGCAGCAGTCGATCGAAGCAGGTCCACGGGCTGGGCTTGTAGAAGCTGAGGGTGAGGGAGATGTAGAGGCAGTCCAGCTTTGGCGAAGTACTTTTCTCTGTGAAATTCTCCGTTTTGGAGGATCTCGAGCATGCTCCGTGGGAGTAGATACCCAAAGAGATCAATGCGAGTCTAGTACAAAGAACCCGCTACTCACAGCATTTTATATGGCTCTGATTGTCAGGCTTGAGAGAGGTCATGGTGGATCCAGCGCATTCATCAAAGCATGAGCATCACTCGAGTTCATAGTGCAGGCGGTGGTCGAAGCCAGAGACGCCAGGGGGTCCGTGATCCAAGCTCATAGAGTGCAAGAGTCCGAGACGGGAGACGAAGACGTGGCCAAGATTGGGAAGGCAGAGATGAGAAGAAACACTATAATATTGGACTAATACCGGACACTATAATCTAGCGAAGTGGTATTGTCAAAGCGTGGTATAAATAGGCAGGAGAGGTGATAAGTGAGAGCGCACAGGTATGCGGAGAGCAGAGACTGAGGCGTTGATATGCAAGGAATGGTTAGGACCATGGAACAGGAGTGCGCTGGTGATCATGGCGGGGCTGTGGCTTGGACTGTTGTGACACTGACACTGTAAGTTAGGGTGCTCCACCCTTCTTGTGTTTGCAGTGGGGCTGAATGTGTGTTGTGTTCTCTTCATTTTAGTTAAGCAAGGAACTGGCAAATAGGAAGAGTTGTCACATTATATACTGTAGAGTCATGTTCAGATGTTAGTAACTGCCATGTTTAAAATTGAGTACCTTTTAATTCTATGTGTTACATAAAAACATAATCAAAAATTATCTGATTCTAGTGGTTTTTGATAGTAGTTAAGTACCCCCTAAGTACCCCCTTACTGCTTTCACAAGATTTAAGAGGGAAAGTTGCAGCCAGGTGATGTTGCAAGTCATCCACCTTTGATTAAATGATCATCAGCAGGTGTTCAGATCTCTATAAAAGCAAAAGCTGAGCATTAAGGTGTGCGATAACACAATGCCAATAAGGAAAAACATAGGCAATGGTCTTAGAGAAGCGATTGTTGCTGTATATCAACCTGGAAAGTGTTAAACAATTTACAGTTCAATGTTCTACAATGAGAAATATTTTTCACAAATGGAAAGCATTCAAGACAGTTGCCAATCTGCCCAGGGGTGGATGTCATAGCACATTCACCCCATGGGCAGACCATGCAATGCTCAGAGAAATACAAAAAAAAAAAACATTCTATTAAACTACAGGCCTGACTGAACATGATAAATGTTAAATTCGATGACAGCACAATAAGAAGAATACTGTAACAAATCTGGTTGTTTGGAAAGGTTGCAAGGAGAAAGCTTTTTGTCTAAAAAGAACATGGAAGCATGACTGAGGTTCTTAAGACTGCATATGAACAAAGCCCAATGTTTCTGGAACAATGTCCATAGTTTTGCATCCTCAGAAACTGGGCACCTTCCAATCAACTATGAACTTATTTGTATACCAGAGTATTCTAGAGGTGATTGTGAGATCATCTGTCTGGCTAAAGCTTGGTTGAAATATGGTCATGCAACAGGACAATGACCTGAAGGACACCAGTAAATGTACATAAATAACTGAAACATACAGTAAATGAATAAATTTTGTAATGGCTTAGTCAATTCCAGACCACAACAAAATTGAAATGCATATGCGAATCTTCAAAGGCCTCCATGAACTGAAGCAATATTGTAAGGAAGAATGGGCCAAAAATCCTCCACAATGATGTGAGAGACTGATAGAGTCACACAGGCAATAAGTACTTCAACTTATCGCTACTAATGGAGAATGTACAAGCTATTGAATCATGGGGTGTACTTATTATTGCCTTATTATATATATATATATATATATATATATATATATATATATATATAATATGTCACTGTCAGAAAAAGGTGTGCGTCGTTGTTCTTCTAAGGTTGTATTTGTCTAATAGTAAGACCTGGTGATACAAAATTTTGAACATGACTGTTGGTGTTTTTTGTAAAAACATAATAAACCTCTTCTAACAAGGACATGGTGGTTAGAACCAAAAATCTAAAATTTGTAATCATCAGATGAAAGGACAGTTTTCCATTGAGCTAATGTCTATTCCTTGTGTAACTTGGCCAAATGATGTAGGCTACTGGTTTCTTTGACGCAATTCAACCATGAAAGCCAGACTCACACAGTCTCCTGAACAGTGGATGTTAAAATATGTTTGCTGCTTGAACAGTGAGAAGCATTTATGTGAGCTCTATTCTGAGGTGCTGTAAATCAGCATTTTTTACATAATAGCGTTTGATGGTTTAGGCAACTGCACTTGGGGTACATAAAAAATCAAGAACTTTGAAGTTTGCCTGACTTTTATTTAATAAAGTAATGATGGACTGTCTTTTCTCTTTACTTAACTGAGTGTTTCTTGACATATTATGTATTCGTACAGTCAATATATTGGAAATAACACGACTATTGAACCCACCTTTCCTCTGCACAAGGCAAATGATGGTCTAGAGCAAATTAAGAAGGCAAGAAATGTCATAAACTAACTCTAAATAAGGGATATCTGGTAATTGAAAAACCATTCCAGGTGACCACCTTGTGATTTGTATGAGAGAATGCCATGAGTGTGCTAAGCTGTCATCTAAGCTAAACATTGCTACGTTGGACCATCTAAAATATATTCTGGGTTAACAGTTTCGTGTTTCCTAAGTTTTCATGTGTTCTTTCATAGTATGGATTACATATACGTACATACTACATTGTTGCACTAATTACCTATGAATATATAAGGACAAAGTTTATTGTGCTTAATTATAGTTGAGTAGACCACTCTCTCTGTGCCTCTGTGCTCTCTTTTTTTTGCAAATGAAACTATTGTAACTAGTGTGAATAACATATGATAAATGTTTTACTGGGATTGAATCCTAAGGTAATCATATTTTTGCATATAAAAACAATAAAAATGTTTATGAAAGACAGGTAAATGAAGTAAAATATGAAATAAATAGACATTAAACCTTACTTAACCTCACTTAGGCCTAGCAAAGCATCTCAAGGGAGGAAACAGTATTTTTTTTATATCCATCAGTTCCCTGTTTATGCATCATGCAGCCTACAACATTGACTACAACATTTTTGAGTGATTCTTACAAATAAACAATGCATTGACGAGCTCAGGAACAAAAAAAGGAATTAAATGACACAGAAAGCAACTAACGTGTGCAAATGCAGAATTCTTATTTTGTGGCAAAAACACATTTTCAAAAAAAAAAAAAAAACTAGCCGAGTCAAAATACTCTCGAGGAAGTGGGTGTATCTTCAGAATAAAATTTCATAACAAACTAATAAAAAAACCTGAACCAATAGGATTTAAACAAAAAGGAGAAGGAAAGGCTCATGATACAAAGCAAAATGCATCATCTGTGAACCATGATGGAGACAGTTATTGTACTGTATGAGCATGTATATATGCCGATAGTGATGGGTCACTGGTGTTGATTGATGATGCCATTGCTGAAAGAAGTAGCAGGATAAATTGTAAAGTGTAATGAGCTATAATGTCTACCCAGATTTAAGAAATACTTACCATAAGTGGAAACCAGTGAAAAGAAATGTAATGTTTTTAAAGAATCTAGTCAACCATATGACTGAAACCCAACTGGGCATGTTTTACATTTAAAACAGATAAAACTAAAGGCAGAAAAATCCAGAACAATTAAAGAAGGTCAGAAAAGGCCTAGCAAATTGTCTCAAGGGAGGAGAACTATTTTGAGTATTTTGTTAAATCCATCAGTTCCATGATCATGCATCAGGCAGCCAACTGACAACATTTTTGAGTCAATGTATTTAAATAAACTTACTATTTATGATTGTATTATTTGGTCAAGTTATTTTGAGCTTATAAATTGGAGGGCTGTAATTCCTAAATCGTTATCGCAATATTGTTTGTTAAACCCCTCAAAATATACCTGAAAGCGTACACACTTTGCTGGTTTACAAAGATTTTAAATTGTGCAAGTGACACCTCCACCCCTAAATAAATAAACAAATAAACCTACCAAAAGTGGTCCATGGGAGAAAAACTGGTGAACTAGCAACAGGGTCATAGGTGTCCAAGACTCACTGATGCATGTGGGAAGTTAAGGCTGGCCCATGTAATCCAGTCCAATAGTAGAGCTTGTGGAGCTCAAATTGTTTAAAAGGTTAATGCTGTTCCAGTAGAAGGGTGTCAGAACACGGAGCATCTCTTTTTTGGGGAAGTGGGACATACTCAATATCAAGCAGGTGGTCATAATGTTATGGTTAGTGTACTGTATGTAATACAGAGCCAGACAGATTTCTACCTGCAACACAGTCTGTGTGAACTACATAATTATATCGTCACATGAGCTGTAAGAACATGTGTGTCAATGACAAAGTATGAAAGAATGGAAATCCTTATAGTGAAAAAAGGTTCCTGTTGAGAAAAATTGCATTCATAATGCAAGGTGCATGGTGCTGTTTTTGATACCCAAGACCAACAAGGTTGTTATGGTTGACTGCTGTCACTGCACGTTAACAGTTGGATATCTATTTAGGAATTTTTATTTAATAATCATGTAACCCTATGAATAACACTACGCACACATACTGTTATATACAACATTTTTACATTCATGTATATTTATACATTCACTATATATGGACATGCTATGTATGTGAACATCCTATTTATCATAAAAAGTGTGACAGCCCAGCACGCTGCAGATGGCAAAGGAAATGTATTAGTCCAAATAGATTGGAAATAAATTTAAATGCCTTTGCTATGGCAAGACAAGTCAGTTAACACAGCTGATATGAAAGCTATAATTATTTCTCATGTTTGTATAAACACAGCACTGAAACCAAGTGAAATGGCATTTCATCTTCTTTGTTTTGTGCTGATTTTCATCTGTTCCATTTGATAATTGTTCAGCACATTCACATGTATCCAGCAGTTCGGTAGGATTTAAATAACTAAACAAAACAAGCAATTTACAGGGCATTAATTACTCTGGTTGTAAAACTAAATTATAGGCTACATAAAACAGAAAGCTACATTTTTTGAAGAGAAAGAACATAGGTCTAGGAATCTGATCCACAATTGCATTTTTTTTTTTTTAAACACAGGACTTATAATGCAATACCAGATCTCGATGGGCCTTGGTCAGACAGGACAAAGGGCCTTCGTCAGACTTCAAAGCCCATTTTAATTGAGATTCTGAGTTGCCTTGTACAGATGGGAGAGCCTTACAAATGGAAATCCATCCAGAATTAAATTTTATTTATATAGCGCTTTTAATAATGGTTATTTTGGCAATGAATGCATGAAAAAGTAAAGCATTATCCTGAGTGAAAACATTCTCAAGTGTGTCCCAGAACACTGGACTGGGTGATGGTTTACATTTCAACAATACAACGACCTGTAGCATACCTCCAAGAAAACACCAGAATGATTCAGAACACTGAGAGCTGGAGTGCCTCAGAAGGAGTCTGGACCTGAACCCAATAAAGCATATTGGAGAAACCTGAAAATGGCTGTGTCCATCTAAGCTGGTTGAGCTAGAATGCTTCTGCCAAGAAGCTTCCAAAATAACGGTGTGGCAAGCATGTAGCATCATTCACAATCAGCTTGAGGCTGTCACTGCTGCCAAAGGTGCTTTAACCTTACTTATGTAAATTGAATATAAATTAACAAAACACTTCAAACACCATTGTTTTTTTTTTACTTTTTCACTGTGGAACTTGGTTCACGTGTAAAATGATGGGGTGAAAAGTGTATGAATCCATTTAAAGATGAGTATCAAACAATGAATTTTTTTTGCCAAATTGTGGAAAACTTGAAAGGATCTGAAAACTTTCCGTTAGCACTGTATTACTGTTTAAATAAGCTAACACTGAATTGTAGGAAGCAAAACCTGGGTTTTTACTTAAAATTAAAACTACAGTGGAACCTCGGATTGCGAGTGACCCAGTTTGCGAGCGTTCTGCAAGACAAGCAAAAAATTCTTGCGAATGCGCTTCTTGTTTTGACGTTGCGAGTAACGTGATCACACCTGAGCCAATGATTTTTCTCTAAAGCCTCTTTTATTTTGTGTTTGTATGTATGTGTGCTCGCGCAGAGGTGTGTGTGTGTGTGTGTATGTGCTCGCGCAGAGGTGTGTGTGTGTGTGATCCCGCAGAGGTACAGTCTGTGTGTGTGTGCGCGCGCAGAGGTGTGTGTGTGTGTGTGTGTGCTCGCGCAGAAGTGTGTGTGTGTGTGTGTGTGTAGCTTTGCATTTATTGAATGATCACTGCGCTATGTGATCAAACTGACTGCACTGTATTTTATGTATAACATCTTCTAGTTTTAACTGTTTTATTTCGATTTAAAATTTTATTTTAAATAGATTATTTTCCATTTCATTTTATGATTATTTTCTTCTCTTTTATGTAAAGCACTTTGAATTACCTTTGTGTATGAAATGTGCTATACAAATAAACTTGCCTTGTTCGCGCAGAGGTGTGTGTGTGTGTGTGTGTGTGTGTGTGTGTGTGCCCTCGGGCGGGGAGGAGGGTGTGTCCTACACACCAGCCCCCTTCCCCGCTTCCTCTTCTCTCTCTGGTCTCAATCATTGCAGCTAGGATTCTTTTTGTAGTAAAGTGGGTTTATTATTCATCTATTCACTAGATGGCAGTAGTGTAGGATTTGCATGTTCAGAGTGCAAAGAGTGGTGAACAAGCAGCTGAACGCAGAGAGCATGTGTGTCATTAGTTTTTGTTATAACTATTTCTGTTGTTGTCAATAAAGGCATAAGTTACAGAACTGTTGGCTCTTTTCAAAGGTAAAGTGCAGGTTCATTTGTTTTATTTTTACTTAATATTTTGTATTAATTATTTTTATATGGATATATTTGGGTTGTGGAGTTTCCATTATGTCTTATGGAGGAAATTTGCTTTGATATGCGAGTGTTTTGATATACAAGCACGGTTCCAGAACGAATTATCTTTGAAATGCAAGGTTCCACTGTATATGGACAAATAGGTGGAAAAAATTGTGAACACCTGACCATTACAACATTCATCACAAGTTGTGGGTCTTTCCCAAACTGCTGATGGTGCAGAACACAATAGAATTTTTTTATTTAATTGTAATTCCTTTACTGGAACTAAGGGGCCCAAATTTTTTCCAGCAAGACAATGCTGTTGTGCAAAAATTGAGTGGGCTGATCAGAGTCCTGACCTCAACCCCACTGAACACTTTTGGGATGAACGGGAAAGCTGATTGAATCTTAGGCCTCCTCATCTGATACTGTATCATTGCCTGACCTCATTTATTCTTCTCTCGCATAGTGTATCAGAACCAGCCCAGAACAAAGCCTGCCCAGAACAATGGAGTTTATTATATATAAGCAAAGATGATTAAAACTAAAGTGTAGTGGGATGTTTAGCAAACACATGTTTACATTCTTTTGGCCATAAAGTGTATTTCTCTCTGCCAATAATATGGTTTTTACTTTGATAACTATAAGAAAATAGGAAAGCATTGATTTGGTCAGGAATTTAGCAATATGGATACAAGACTTTTCAGTTTGGTTTTAAATAGATCCTAAGAGTCATAACATCAGTGATGCTCTAATATCAGTGATGCTCATAGTCCGGTTTGATAAATCTAGATGGCTGGGAGTGTGCATTACATTGAATGCAAGCCAGTGGAGGCAGTGTGATGGTCTGGGCACTATTCCGCTGGGACAAATTGGGTTCTGTCATTTATACATATGCGTTATACATCAAGTAATCCATCAAGTAATCCATTCAAAGCAATGATAATCCTCTAATGGTAGTGACAGCTTTCAGAAATTAAAAAGGTCTGTTGATAAAACCTTGAAACCAGATACCACCTTCATGAATCTTGAGTCATCTACACAGTAATGTGCTGTTAGATTTAATGGTATAGCTGATCAGTGTGAAAAACTTTCAATTTAAAATTCATCACTTTAGCCTCAATGTACTTGCTAATTGGAAAGATGTATAAAGCCAGGCCATAGTATAACAAGAATTCACATCTTAAGCTATTTAAATGGCTGTCAAACGACATTATTCAAGAAAAATACAGCTTTTTTGCATTTTTAATACAAGGCAAATTCAACATACTGTACCAACATTCAACATTGATTACACAAAATGTATTTAACCAGGCTGTTCTGAAACATTTGCCTTCCTTTGTTTCTTTCCAGCACAATTGTAGCTGCAATCCTGTTAGCATTAATAATTAACTTAGTGGTTGATTTCTTTTCCTGTCTCTTTTATGTGCTTTGTTTTGTATAAGAAGCCATAAGTTTGTTTCCAATAAAGAATTTATGGCAGTGGGATAAACTGAGACAATCCAGTGCTTTATGATGTGTCCCGATGAATTTGTTCAGCTGTACAGTAGGAGCTCTCTTTCACTCTGTGTGATTAGCTTTAGTCTGCTAAGATGTTAGGAACAGAGATAAAGAGAAGATATTCTGTGCAGCTGGGAGCCAGCAATGGTTTGAACACCAGGCTGTAGTCAGCACTAATGAGCCCTGCTGACTCACTGAAACAATCTGAAACAGTAAAAGGAGGAAAAGAGGATGTCTGATTGCTCCGATCTGTTCCTGAGCTGTCTAGAGAGCATGACCTGACAGTTGATGGTTAGCTCTGCATTTTAGCCTGAAGTGCCAATCAGATGATCACCCTGGTCAGCCTTGTCTTATTCCTTCCTTTCTCCTGCTTCTCACTGAATTCTCTTCTGTTTCCTCAACTTCCATTTTATTGTATCCTCTATCTCTCCCCAGCAACCTAGAGAATGGGCATTGATCATTAAATAGACTGGGGAAACTACAGGAGATAGATGGAGAGGCAGCAGAGAGAGCTATGTTTTGCAGTGCTAGAAAGCAGAAGGAAGATTTTTTCTGAATAACAACAATGCATCAACCGACTAGCGGCACAGTGGTGTAGTGTTATTGTGATAGGCTCCAGGTCCCCGCAACCCTGAATACAGAATAAAGCAGTATATTGTAGATTATGAGTGAGCGAGCATCAACCGACATCACTGATAACTGTGGTTATACAGTACCAATAAACACTTCTCATTGATCAGGATTAATTCTCCACAACATCATGTTATATTAATCTGTTGTTTTAATGAATTAACATTTGCTTTTATGGTGGACCCTCCACATGCACAGATTTTTAAAGCCAATTACTGGCTGAAATGGTTATGTTTTCTGTAAAATGACTTCTATATAACATGGCAAGCTAAGTTATTATTTTTTTTATCTTATTGATTTTAAAAGGGAGATAACGAAAGATTGTTAGAGAATGATTGTGGATTGGAACTAAACTGTGTTCCAGATGTTCCACAGAATAAATACAAATGTATATGTTGGTTTTTAATTAATAATGTAATGCAATAGTTAACTCATAGTTAAAACTATTCAGGTTGTTGTTTTTAGAAAATCACTAATGAGTAATCAGCATTGGGTTGATAACAGCATTACATTACCCAGTCATTTACCAGCAACAGCATCCCTCATCATCCTTTATTATTTACTTAGCACACTTTCTGCTAGGCGACCCACTCCTGGGATGGCCATATTATGGCTTAAAGAAAACTGCTCTTGAATTAAGAACTGGCACCATATTAAAGTATTAAGATGAGGCACAAGGCTAAATGCATACAGTGCCTTGCAAAAGTATTCACCCACGCCCCCTCTTGACATTTTTCATGTTTTGTTACATTATAACCCGTAATTAAATGTTTTTTTTTTTATATCTGAATTTTATGTGATGGAGCTACACAAAATAGTTTAAGTTGATGAAGTGAAATGAAAAAAATATATATATGAAAATAATAATAAAAAAATAAAATTTGAAAATTGGCATGTGCATACTATATGTATTGACTCCCTTTGGTATGAAGTCCCTCAAAAGTTCTAGTGCAACCAATTACCTTCAGAAGTTACATTATTAGTGAAATTAAGTCTACCTGTGTGCAATCTACTGTAAGTGTCACTGGATCTGTCACTATAAACATACATTTTCTGCAACACCACTAAGCAAGAGGCATCACACCATGAGACCAAAGAGCTCTCCAAACAAGTCAGGGACAAAGTTGTTGAGAAGTACTGTACAGTCAGGCCTGGGTTATAAAAAAATATCCAAATGTTTGATGATCCTCCATCAAATCCATCATCTTTAAATGGAAAGAACATGGTACAGTACCACAACAAATCTGCCAAGAGAAGGCCGCCCACCAAAACTCACAGACTGGGCAAGGAGGGCATTAATCAGAGAGGCAGCACAGAGACCAAAGGTAACCCTGTAGGAGCTGGAGTGTTCCACAGCAGAGACTGGTGTATCTGTGCATGGGATCAAAATAAGCCGTACACTCCATAGAGCTGGGCCAGTGGCCAGAAAAAAAAAGAAAAACATTACTTAGTGTTAAAAATAAGAAGGCACGACTCCCCAAATGTTTGGAGGAAAGTGCTCTGGTCAGATGAGACTAAAATTTAACTTTTTTTGGCCACCAAGGAAAACACTATGTCTGTTGCAAACCCAACAAATCCCATCACCCCAAGAACACCATTTGTTTTTCATCAGCAGGGACTGGGAAACTGATCCAAGTCGAGGGAAAGACGGATGTGCTAAATACAAGGGTACAAGCGGAAACCATCCAATATGAAGGAGCTGGAGCAGTTTTGCCTTAAGGAATGGGCAAAAATTCCAGTGGCAAGATGTGGCAAACTCAGAGACTTACAGTATCTAAAGCGACTTGCAGCTGTAATGGCCGCAAAAAGTGGCTCTAAAAAGTATTGACTTTAGGGGGAGTGAATAGTTATGCATGCTGAAATTTTCTGTTATTTTGTCCTATTTGTTGTTTGCTTCACAATAAAAAAATAAAATCACATCTGACAAGTTGTAGGCATGTTGTAAATTAAATGATGCAAAACCCTCAAACAATCCATTTTATTTCCAGGTTGTGAAGAGGCGTAAATACTTTTGCAAGGCACTGTAACTTTTGCCAGTTTTGCAGAATAATCTGTTTCTACTGTGATACAGAAACCTGCTACTCCAACTTGCTACATCCTCAGTTAATGCTATAGATCCAGCCACTTGCAGAGTAAACACCATGCAATCAATCCCAATCAATCTTGATCTAACAATCTTGCTTTGTGCCAATACTAAAGCAGTGGCTTAAAAGAATCTTAGGAATACACAGAGCTAAGCTAGTCTGTATTTTGGTGATCCTGTAAAATACTCAAAGGTAACCTCTCACAATTCTACTATGTGATATTGTTCGTGTATGTGAGTATTTTTGTCTGTATGAGCATAGACAGTAATTGAAAGAGACCTGAGGTTACTTTTATCTGAAAGTTTTATCTGAAAAAAGAGAGTTCCATGAATCCATAGCTACTGTATTTGGCTAAAAGTAAAGTATGCTAGAACAAACCAGACTAGAGGGTTGTGAATGTGAACCTTGCAACAAATATTAAGACTTGAAATAGTCACTCAAAATCATACTATTTGTCAACAAAGTACTTTTTTTTTTTTTACAGGCCATGCATATAAACTAGGCTTTGTATAGCATGAGGAATGTGTGCACAGAAAGTAATTGTCCAGACCTTCCCTTTGATTAATTGCTCAGTATGATCTTAAACACGTGCAAGAATTGCTGACCTTTCACAAAAACTGCAAGAACAATGAAGCACAATCTTGACCGTTACTTAAAAAAATGATCACATTGGAAAGATATTTACTCCGATCATTTGCACTGATCAGTCAGTCACTAGAATTGTGTTGGTTGTCAGTGCGCACTAAAACAGGCCAAAAATTTAGAGGACATGTTTTATTTCCTGCAGGAAGGATTGGTGTAGATCATCATAGGCTGCATTCTGTATATTCCCTGCTGTGCCAAGTGATTTTATAGCAAACAAAATAAACCATGGTTTTTGTGCATGGATGAACACAATTACAAACAAAGTGGTTGTAATTTATTTAGAGCACCCACTAATCTTAAATAAATGAACGTAATTGATGATCATGACTGTACTTAGATCCATCCTCTTACGAGTGTTTGGAATTTAATAAATATGGGGAGGGTAATGGGTCTTTGGACTGCAGTTCTCAGCACTGTTCATCGATGAGTCACAGTAAGCAGGACACGGCTGCATGCAGAATGATTTTATTTAGATCAGATTAAAGCTGAAGCAGGCCGCTAATCTTAGGTTTTAACTGCTCCTGTCCACATAGATCATCTTATCAGAGAGATTATTCAATTCAATACAATAAAATTTTATTTGTATAGCGCTTTTAACAATTGACATTGTCTCAAAGCAGCTTTACACAATCAAAAGAATTATTTAAG
>JAQMYJ010000005.1:20426244-20440834 GCA_030014305.1 Clarias laeviceps
GATGTTTTTGATTTATGTCATCTGATTGTCGACAGTTTGGTGCTCTCTAGAGTTATGAATAGAATGTGTTTAGATGCGCACGGGAGAAAACGTAAGCTCTACTTTTTTCTACCTACTGTTTAGGAGGTTATAAAGCAAGATTTCTTGTAATTAGCAAATATCAATCTTTAATTTGAACCGACTACTTTACTAGCATAAATTGTTTAGTTTTTTAAATTGTTAGGTTTACAACTCCGGTTTTCGGGGTTTGAATATAAATCCTGAATTTTTATTAGTTTTAGTATTAATATTCATAGATGTAGTACTTTCAGATTTAACTGAAGAAAAATAAAGAAAATTACTTATTTGCTTTGTAACAGGGCACTGGTGGCTCAGTGGTAGGTAGGTGTTTCGCCTGCCACATGAAAGGCCTGGGTTCGATTCTGAGCCACAGGATGAAGTTCCTGTCCCAAGCCCAGATAAAATGGGAGGACTGCTTCATGAAGCGTATCTGGTGTAAAACCTGTGCCAAGCTTGCGTTCGGACCGGATGGTCCACTGTGGCGACCCATTGCCGGGAGCAGGCGAAAGACCAACAACAATTTCTTTGATTTGAAACAACTAAAAAAAATTTTTAATTACTATTAAATAGTATGAGTTAGGCTACTCATTAATGCAAATAAAGAATGATTAATATGAATGAGTACAACAAACTCAAAAACTCTGTTCACTTAAAATTGAAATCATCATTACTCAAAAAATTTTATGTAACTGATT
The DNA here is from genome assembly GCA_030014305.1 of Clarias laeviceps. Classification (NCBI taxonomy): domain Eukaryota; kingdom Metazoa; phylum Chordata; class Actinopteri; order Siluriformes; family Clariidae; genus Clarias; species Clarias laeviceps. The sequence goes on from JAQMYJ010000005.1 coordinate 20,427,000, forward strand.
ACCTCAAAGTTTTTGAGTTTTCCCAACTTATTCGGGTTTACAGTGCAGTATCACTGTAAACTGCTACAGCTTTAACACTGCCTCCTCAGTTTTCCCAGTCTCACCTGTTTGTACCTGGGCCTCACATGCCTTGGTCCTCAGCCTCATACCACTCATATTGCAGCATCTGCCTGCTAGAAAACATAATCTACTTGCATCTTACTTGCTTAAATATTCCTGCACTATTTAAAGTTTAGCTCATTTTCATTATAGCCCTGCTTTAAATGCATTTCAAGATTAATTTGCAAACAAAACCTCCTCACAGACAGTTCTGTGACCTTGGGTCAGCAGGCTAGGTAAGATGATTTGGGACAATGGCTTTTTGATACGTGTTTACTGAAGACCTGAATCTTGAAGGGATAACATCGGTACTGTATGTACATAAGCTTCTGCGGCTTAGTGGGAATAGTACTGCAGTTCTTACTAATGCCTCAAGAGTCCCCTAGAGCACACAGGAGGTTGGGAAGAAGAAACCATCTTGTTTTACTGTAGTTCTGTTGCACATCATCTTTCCTTGGGCAGAAAACTTGTTGGCTGTTTCTGAAGGTTAATATCCCATAAAATACAATAGAAAAAATAAATAAATAAACTGATCAGTGTTGGATCTGGAAATATTGTGGGATTTGGTTTGCTGATGAATTTTATTTGCTGTATATTGGCATATGTAGAGAATTGCCTAGAGCATTCTGAGAGAAATCTGGTATATGGCACCCCACTCAAATCCATTTGTAGGACAGATGCATGAACCTTTAGCATGTATTGAAGTTTCTGCATTCAGTGTAGCATTTTATACAAAATGTAAGATAATTCATAGTATAAGCATTTTTTGGTTGTTTTATTTTATAATACTTTGCATAGAGCATTCCTGCACTCTTGCACTCATCTATCTCCAGCTGTGCTGCAATTCCTGGTCCAACCCAGCTGCTTTGTGGTTCTCATTGGTCCAAATGGTCATGCTGAAGTGGTGCTGTCCGTTCAGCACCATGGCAGTCTTTGTGCGAGGAGTATGGTAGGTGGGCCATACAGTAGGCACACATTTTGGTTACGGTCTGGTTATTGACTTGGCCAGTCTCATAAGTTCTCATCATAAGTTATGCACATCATAAATAAAGATTATTGAGGATGTTCCAGCCATGGAACTGTCTTTGCCATGCTTAATCGATAAGCTGGCAGCATGGTGGCGTAGTGGTATAGTACCTCTCTGGCATTACATGTCCAGGGTTGAGGGGTTGATTCTTGCCTCGGGTCTGACTGTGTGGAGTTTGCATCTTGTCTCCGTGCTTGGCGGGTTTCATCCAGGTTTTCTCCCACTGTATAAAGACATGCAGATTAGGGTAATTGGTCCCCCCCAAATCAGGTCAGAAATACAGTTTCCAAGTTTCACAGCACCCTACGAACATGGCCACCTTCAACTAAAATTCCCAACACAACACTTTTCCAGCAAGATCTAAATAACCGATTTTTAGTAAGTCACACCTCTTCCCAACTTTAGTACATCACTTATTACAGCACACCTCAAACTTTAAAGTAAATGCTTGGGTTCTTTGTGCTTGTCTTTGGAACCTTTGCCTTGATTTACAGTAAGCTCAGTAACGTTTTATCTAAAATTGCATTCTATGTCCACTTCACTATCTGACACGTTTATTGTTAAAAGCTTTATACTGTATAAATAAATTTTTATTTAACTAGCACATTTTTGATCTTACTTAGACTTCTTAGATTATTTTAAGCAGTAGTTCTCAGATGCTTCATGACAAGCCATCAGAAAGTGTTCACTGCTAAAATTGTAGAACGGAGGTGGACAAATTGTCAGTGGAAAAGTTCATAGCTAGCAAACTAATGTACAGCACCACTGACCTTCATATACTGTGTCATTTGCAAATGGCCCAAGGGCTTAGTGTGAATTTCAAATCTCAATGACCACAAATGACATTTGATCCCTGATGATGTTTTTATTAACATACTCCAAATGGAGGGAGAGAGAAGTGCAGGCGGAGCAGTTTTAGTGTGGCAGTGATCAGTGTGCTTGGCTAATGTAGGGTAGGGGGTGTAGGGCGTCTGTGATGCTCAAGGGAAGACAGAGAAAGTACAGAGAAATGTTTGGACATGTTATATGAGAAGTAATGTCCTTGGAAAACAATTGTACAACACAGTTGCATCACACCAAAGAAAAACAGAAAGCTTAATAAACTAATCGCTCTTTCACCTGTTGACACTAGAAGGTTAAAATTATATGGTGCAGTGTGCTTTAGATAATGACTTTACAGTATCTCCAGCCAGGTTCCACAGCAGAGAAGAAATGCTGTGTTCTCGGTCAAAAACACTTTAAATGACATGAAAACAGCACAAGCTCCCATGATTCCTGATTACACAGCTCGTTGCTGAGCAGGACAAATCAGTTAATTATGTGACAGGTTGTCACCAGTAGAACAGAAGTTCCCCTGAATCTTGCCACATCTATAAATGTGCAATAACATAAAATAATACATACAGTATGTGAGGCAGGAAGTATGTTGCTAGGAAAGAGTGCTGGTTAGATATATTCCTTAAGGCTAAAACAGTTTAACTTTCTGCAACTGGCATGTACTGCTAATTAGTTGGTAATGTACTGTATGCACATTTGGTGAAATGATTTTATCAGAAAAGGCTTCAGAAAAAGTGGTGCAATGCTGGTGTCAATAGTGATAAGTGTTCTGATGAGGAATGACCCTCCTGGGAAGCCAGTAAATTACTGTGTGTGTGTGTGTGTGTGTGTGTGTGTGTGTGTGTGTGTGTGTGTGTGTGTGTATATATATATATATGTTTGTAGATATGTGTGTGTGTTTATTTGTGTGTGTGTGTGTGTGTGTGTAGATATGTGTGTGAGACAGGGAGCTTTTAGGTGTGCATTTGCGTGTGTTCACCGGATGTTCTCACTGACATGGTGCAAGACGAGATTTGTCGGAAATTATTCACGATCTATTTTCAGTGCTCGTTCCAACTTCTGACCCTGAAGGTAGTCTCGCCTTATTTCCAATTGGTTCCCCAAGATCAATTTTTAATTTACTGACAGTTCAACTAATAACAAATCCAATTACACAGCATCTGCTTCCAAATAGACTTATTGAGAGCTTCTTGCTGATTTGTCCATTTAAAGGAAGAAGATTGGAGCAGGAAAGAATCAAGCGTTGAAAAAAAGTGAGCTAGATCTTATTAGCATTCAGATAGAAAGACAGGTCTCATGCAAGAAGAGTCTACCATCGACAGTCAAAACCTGCAACACATATTTTGTATAGGATATCACACCCTCATAAGAAGGCTCTTACGTCAGGTTTTTCCGAGGGTATGGTTTCGCAAGGTGTTGTCAAAGGAGGGGCTCGTTCACTTCACCTATTGAAACTCATTCTCTGTTGCTATGGTCCAGTCTTTGTCTTCTGTCACTCAGACTGCCTCAGGGTGTGATGGCACATTCAACCAGTTGTTTAAAGTGATGTCAGTGGGTGATATTTGTGCAACAGCCAGTCGGTCATCACCGCACACTTTTGTCCGGTTTTACCATCTTGATGTAATGGCCCCCTGGGTGGCTCATTCCGTCCTCTCTGCAGAGTCCATGATGCGTTAGAGTAGCTATCAGGTTCCTTGTTCCTCTCTTACGGGCAACAGAAGTTAGTCATAACATTTGTTTTAACTAATGCTGCCACCCTCCCCACTGAACACACTAATTGTTCTGGATGTTAGATTATATAATCTATCATATTATTTTACCATTAAGGTACCTTACTATGTGATATAAAGATATAAGGAAAGCTAAAGAATAAGTCACTCTTCTTGGGTCAGCTTTCTTCAGTAGGAGACTCATCCATCAGAAGAAAGCCATTCACCCATTACAAACTCATTATCCATTACGAATGCTTTTCAAAAGGTTATTAATAGTACGAATGGCTCATCAGACATAAATCTTCAACAAGCCGCAGCCCCTGCAGCTAAATGACTACACTGCCTCATTTACATCCTGATCCAAATCAAATACTCACCATGCAGAAGGACAGAGGTCTTCCCGGTGTCCCCTACCAGTGCAAATTAAACCCAGTTCCTGTCTAGATACTTGTGACCGACATCCATTGTACAGTAATTTATCAGTTTAGAATAATTATTATATATGTAAATCTGCATTCTGATAGGAGTCTTATTTTGTTGTTCATGATAGATTGAGAGAACTTGTAGGGATTCGATGTTTCAAACATGATTTGTTGCAAATGAGAATTGCTAGGTCAAATGCAAGACTGAGAAAAAGAAATTGACTTTCAGACATGCACTACTTTTGTTAATCTTGTGGTAATTTTATCATGTTGGCATCATTTATAACAATTGATCAGTTATTATTTTAAAAAAATGACATTTTTGCAGTCTTTAAGACATACTTCACACAATCTTTTATTGGACACAAATTCAACCATTCAAATTTATGAAGTCACCTTTAAAATTTCCCAAATATATATATATTTTTAACAAGTTAATATATAGTCTTAGAGATCTCCAAAAGGTTCCTGTTAATTTTCCTACTCTTATCCTCTCTTCAGGCATGTCTGGTGTTCTTGCTTTTTCACTCCATTCCAAAATGTGCCATTTCACTGGGTGCAGTTTTTAATAAGCTGCACTGGAACGCCCCTTTGGTGTCCTGCGTTTGTCCATAAACCTTCCCATTTTTAGGTTTGTTAAGTTCCCCTTGTGGTTCTGGAGCAGCTTTGGCCCTTGGGGCATGACTTCGCAATACCTCTGGGGTTGTGCTGTGGTGTATAGCTGCAGGACATTACCAGAGTGTCTTTGGTGCAAGCTGTGAGTTGCAGATAGGACCTCCATGGATCGAACTTGTTTGTCCAGCGTATTCCATAAATCCTAGATCGGATTGAGGAATTTGGAGGCCGAATCAACACCCTTGAACTCTATGTCTGCTAAACCCCATACAAGGCAGGTCGTGATGTACTTATCATTTAAAAACTGCATTTGTTTGTATTATTTGTATTTACTCCAGTTGTATGTGTAATATTAAAATTTGTTTGATGATCGAAATAATTTAAGTGTGACAAATATGCAAAAAAAATAAAAAAATAAAAAAATCATGGGACACAAATGTAATGTCCTTTTCATACAGTATATGGGATCCATACAGGGACTATTGTCACCATTTAATGTATGTAGGTCCACATACCTTTGACCATATAGTGTACATGCTTACTGGGCACTTTTAATAGGAACACCTGCATGTCTACCCTTTGATGTAGTTATCGAAAATACATCAATCAAATAAGTGTCTGCTGGACAATGCATAAAATCACGCAGATCAAAGTCTTCAGTTAAAACCTACAGTATATCAAACATCGGAGTACATATAGTCCCTGACTTACAGTACATGTACAGTAGGTAGAAAACATAGTAAGTTGGAAATACATTTTATACTATTCACTTAATTTACTGAATACCTGCATCCTCTCTGCTCACACTGTATGTTTAAGTAACTGGGCATGATGTAAGTGTTTTTTTTATTTATTTTATTCTGTAAAGATTGCTTTGTGACAATGACCATGAATTTAATTACATTTATTTGAGTACGCACACTGTATGGGCTCAATGTCTCACAATATCCAAAACACCTGGCAACAGTTTACACTTTACAGTCTTTGCTGTTCACTCTCACTGACGTGTCACAGACTGACAGCTGTGGCTCACTAGACTCGTCCAACATCAGGAGAGAGTATCGTACAATCCAAGTAAAAAAAAGCATATAAAAAGCATGACATGAAGAACATTTCCACTGTAGTCTGTTGGCTGACAGGAGTGGAACCAATTGTGGTCTGCTCCTACTGTATAACCCATACAAGTCAGGATTTGCCAGTAGTGGCAGTTCTGCTTACTGTCTATTTGGAACTATTCTACATAAAATCTAGAGACTGTAAAGGGTGAAAGTCTCAGGAGATCAGCAGATTCTCAAATACTTTGTGAAATAAATTCCACTAATGTAATTAATATTTTCTTTGTTTCGGTCATCTTCTGATATTTTCCAACACATTTGGTTAAGTCTATTTAACAAATATCAGACATATTTACATATATCTGTTTATTCCAAAACCATTGGAATTAACATTGTCCCCTGCCGTCAATGCTAGCAACCTTCTTTAATATTCTGGGAAGGCTTTTCACTAGATTTTGAAGTGTGGTTGTGGGGATTTGTGTTCATACTGCCAAAAGAAGCTTACAGAGGTTGGGCACTGATGTTAAGTGAGGAGTGCGCAGTTGCTCTGATCTCATTCTGTGTAACTAATCAAAATGCATATCTTGGCAGGAGAAACAACTTTTTTTTGTCTATGGAGTTTACGGCTGTTTGGAGTTTGCATTGCACTGCTGTAATCTATATCTGTAACTATATTTGTAGCTTTGCATGAAATTAACCCCAGAGCACAAGAGTTGAGTGCACAAGTTTGCATTTATTTGGGGTTTTCTAAAATTATATGCGTACACCCACTGAGATTATTAATGTAGTTCTGCTAAACATCTTCATTTACTCATTGTTCTGTTAGTAAACAATTATCTAAAGCTGGTAATTTTTCAGTGCCAACATAGAAAATGGTTGGTGCACTCATTGGATTGATCAACCATAGACTGAAAGGTTGCCACACAAGAAAAAAGCTCCTGCTCCAGAATCTACATCTTTAAGCACCACAAAGATGACCACAAAAAAAGCCTTCTGGAGGCAAAGTTTGAGTTTGCAGGAGCCAAGCTGAATTAAGCACAGCATTAACTCTTAAGAATGGTGTTGGTAGCATCTTATTTTAGGGGTGTTTTCCTGCCACTGCATTGAACAATGTGGATGAAATGATTAAGGACCTCTGAATTATTGGGCATAACTCCAAATCCACAGCTAAACATTGACAATATATATTGTTCCAACGGAACATTAACCCTAAACACACATCAAAGCAGGCTATGGAATGGATGAAGCAGGTGGACTTGAAGATTTTAAAGCCTCGACCCAATAGAAGATTTGTGGACAATGCGTCAAAAGTTGAGTGCGTGCCAGAAAACCTCCAAATTTACTACACATTCTGGAAATATGAGTCGTCAAATAACCAACCAAAATTTTGCCAGTTACTTGTTGATGGTTAGCAAAAGTGTGTAAAGTATGTGTAATTTTTACCCTGTATGTACAATTTCTGAAATCAGAAGCCCAAATAAACGAAAAGATTTCCATCAAATTCTTTTTCTTCTTTTAATTAAAGATGCATTTCATGCTGTTCTTATGCAGAAAAAGACTGGTTCAAAAAAATCTTTGCAAGCCCAATATTGCCTATGTTCATATTCATGATAGATGTACTGACTTATAAAACAATCGTTTTTCTTTAGATAGTTGTTGCATTGCAGTTTTCTCCTCAAAATCAGTGATTATATCTGACTTTTTTTTTATCTTAACATGCCTAGTGAATATGGAACCCCTCCAGGGGTCATGTAATAATGACAAAAAAAAAAAAAAAAATTAGCGTGCAGATTACTAAACCATTCCCGCGAATTAATAAACCAAGCATGCGAATTACTATACTGTGCGTACGAATTAATAAACATAGCATGCGGAATGAAGGATAAAAGAGTAGGTATTTTTTGATGATAAGTTAACATTTGTGATTTTTGTCCCATTTTTCCCATAATAACTTGGAGAAAAAAAATCATACAAGGCAGTATGTAAATGTAATAGCATTACATGTTTATATTTTTATCTTTCTTCCTTAACTACTTTAATATTTTTTTATCTAGTCATGCATGCAGGCTAACAAACACACACATACATTCACACACTTGGCTGTGCAACTCATGAATTTCTTAAGATACTGTGTTTTTTTCTGAGGAGGTGTAGAAGATTGCTTGGTTGCTAGGAAACATTTTAGTGAGGAAAACCTCACAGTCCTCCTGCTTGAATCCCACATGTCTCAAGTCTCAAGAACTCTGGGTAGACTATAGTTATACAACAGAATAAGATTACTATACTCTTACTATATAAGACTATCATCATTTGTAAAATATTGATTATTTATTATACATGAAATTCTATGTTACTATAGCTGAAAAGCAAATTCATAACATTTATTAATGACCTGTTATAGTAGACAAGATTGTGATACAGAGCAAGTACAAAAGACAAAGAGGCAATACAAATGGTCTAGTCTTATTAATGGTTGAGAAAGCAGATTGTTCTTCGCATGACATTGACTGATTTCCCAAAGGCTCTTGTGAGTGACAGTATAGTTCTCAGTAGTGCTTTCTTGCGAATAGATACATTGAGCCATGTCACTCTGAAATTCTCTCTTTTTCTACTTAGGAACCTTATATACATGCACGATCTGGACAAACTACCACATAGTGTCCTTAAGCTAAACAGAAACAAACAAAAAAAAGGTATTAAATTAGCTACAGTATAGCTAAACTAAGTATAATTTAAGCATAACTAACGCCTACAGTACATGACCTGCTTAATCACTGGATCTGGACATTTTTCACATTAAACAGTCACATGCTAATTCCATTCTTGCATTAGTTACACTGTACTGTTTGCCATTATGTATTAGGGGAAGTCATATGGCATAATATTCTGACTTGTTGCAATGTTATTTATAGAAGCTTGGAGATGGGCTTTGGAGTGGTAATTGTGAGGGGCGACGAGTGGTGCCAGTTTATTGTGCCACAAAAAAGTCACGGACTTCCACATCTTGCTGCTCTTGCACTCGTATCCTGAATCACTGGCCACTTTTCCAAATGTGCTGGAGAGTGAAACAGACAGTTAGTGTGTCTTGTCATATCAAAACATGGAAGTAACTTAAATACGAAAATGAAGAAAATATGTGTAACACAAAAAAAAAACATGGCTTTGGGTTATGGCTTTGGTAAACAACATTGACTAAATAGTGTAACTGATCACAACCAGTGACAGCACTATTCTCCTCACCCCTCACTAAAAGATAGTGGACACCTGGCCATCCCACCCAAATGTGTTTTTAAGCATTCCATTCCAGATTTAGTCCCTGTTTGTTGTTATAATAACCTCTACTTTCCTGTCAAGGCTTTTTATTACAATTTGGAGGGGTCCTGTAAAGTTAAGCCCATTTAACCACAAGAGCATTAGTGAGGTTAGGCATGAAGGCCTAGGACACAGGTACATATAGTGTGTGATGATCTGCTGTTCAAAGTTTCCATGACCTAAGCCAGAAGTCCCCTCCACCTGAAAGGAAGGCAGTAACTAAGGATGAATAAATGCATACTGTAAATTTGTAACCATAGATTGTAGCCTTTATTCGTCTAATCTAAAACCAAACTGCAGGATTCTCTGGTCTCTGGATCTACGTTTCCATGTAAAGAATGTGTTCTGTATTCCCCTTTTTAGTTCACTCTGTGCTTCTCAGCCTACATTGCCACTCTCAGCACTGTTTGTTTATATGGCCATGTACGTACATTTAGTTTTTGGTTTATCTCTAGTCTCTACTCCTGCCTTGTCGTTGGTCTTTTCCCTAATGCATCAGGATTACTCTTACCCGTTTTCAATTCTGCCCTTGACCAGTCAGTATATTTAAATCCTTGTGTTTCTTTGTTCTGGTGTTAAGTATCTGCTCAGTGTTTAACATTACCAAGCCTTCTAATCCTGTGTGTTGTTACTGGTTTTTGGCTGTTTTTATCCTCTAGCATTGCCTAATTTAGTCTGTTTGTACATTGCCTGACCCGTGCCTGTTTCGTGACTTCAATCTTGCTTAATGTCTTGGATTTGTTCACCAACTTTTCAATAAAGAATTCTAAAATGCAACTGCCACCATCTCTGCTGCCTGATAGCATAATGCATTCTGATGGAATGAAAATATCCATTGCTAGTCTAGAATCATAACAGATGAGGAACACACTCCAAAACAGGAGAACTGTTTTGCCTAATTGTAGTAATTATGCAACAACCCACGTTCTGTGTACACTAATCAGTAGACAAGGCTTTGTGAGCTGTGGTGCCACATAGAGTGCCAAATATATTTTTTTAAGGTGGAGAGAAAGAAAAAATGACTGAGAATGCAATATACGGTCAAACTTTGGTTAACAGAGGTTTCTTTTTTTTTAATGACCAAACTAAATAGCTAAATAAATAAATCTGTTGTTCTTATATTACAAATACTGTAGGCACAATTTTTTGGGACAATAAAAATTTATATAACCAAGATTACATTATGTATTTTTAGCTATGGCCATTTAAAAGTTGTATTTCACTTCAAAAATTAAGATGACGACGACGACGACTACTACTACTAATATTTTGTTCAGAATATATGTGTATGGGGAATAAAAGCAGCAAGATGTACTTTTTGGGAGACATGGTTTCAATATTAGTGTATAATATTCATGTTTTGGTGTGGGATTCCTAAATGACTAAAAGATATCATGGAATAAATGGGGCATATCTGAGGCTGCCACAGCACCCTGTTTACTGCCTAATTCTGGTGTATAAATTAAGTTTTTATAATAATAATAATAATAATAATAATAAAAGCAACATGGTGGCTTAGTGTTTAGCACTGTGGCTTTACACCTCCAGGGTCAAGGGTTTGATTTCTACCTCAGGCCTCTGTGTGTGGAGTTTACATGCTCTCCCCATGCTTGGTCGGTTTCTTCTGGTTACTTCAGTTTCCTTTCACAGTCTAAGCACATGCAGATTAGGATATCTGGTGTCCCCAAAATGCCCATAGTGTCCAGGGTGTACCCTGCCTTTTGTGCCCAAAGCTTCCTGGGATATGCTCCAGGCTTCCTGTGACCCCGTATAGGATGAACAGTATAGAACATGAATACTGTAAATGAATGAATGAATGAATGAATAATAATAATAATTTCACATATCCCAGTTCAGATGCTGGGGTCAGAGCACAGGGTCAGCCAGCACCACTGGAGCAAATAGGCCCCACTGCACCAGAGCAACTACACATAGACAGTATCCCAAACCCTGGAGCTGTGAGGGTCAACACTACCTGCTCTACCACTTTGCTGTTCCTAAATGCATGTTTTAAACCCTGATTATTTTTGGGATACTTGAGTGTTCAATCGTCAGCTTGACCTACTGAGTGACCAAGGTATGCCCTTTCTAAACTAATAACATATTTGTGTTGGCTATTGCAGGTACAACAACAAGACTTCCATGAATCACACCCTAAGGAGTGGGCTGATTTTAAACAGTCCTTGAAATGAATGCTATGCCAAATGGTAGACATATCTTCTTTGTAGACCAGAAAACTTCCAGAAGCCTCCAATGGATTGCTCTAATACTCTATGGGAGGAGGCCCAGAGGACTGTTAGATGCAGCCAATGAGACATGGGAAAAACAACCTTCACCTTTCTTGTCATGGTTAAACCAAAATTTTTGAGCCACACAGACTGCCTTAACCCAATCGTCAGGGAGCACATGGAACCAGCCAGGATGCCCGGCAGAGAGTGTACAAGCATGTACCACCATGTACAGCCAAACAAGTTCCCAGACAGTGACTAAGAGATCCTCTTCTTCCCAAATATCAACTTCCAAGTTTCTGGCCCACTAGCAAGGCCTGTTTATGGTGGCCAATATGTGAGGTGTCATGAACCACCACCTGCAATAAACTAACAATGCTGTTGAACATACCAGAAACAGTGATTTGATAGCCAAGGCACATGTAAAAGATGGCAAGCCTGGACATTTTTTTCATTACTCTAAAGTCCGATCTTTATTCTCCTTAGAAAATTGACTTTTTTTCAATTATCCTCACTAACAAGCAATTTTCTTATGGCCAAACATTTGTTTAATCCAAATCTTGTGCAAGTTAACAATGTAAATTCACCAAATGGTCATTCATAATTTATTATTTCCAACAACACTTCTGCAAATTTGACAGTACACCACTATCCTTCTTGGATAGTTCTTAACTCAATTCCAGTAATTTCAGCAATCTCCTATGTTGTGTTCCTTTGATGCTGGCCAATTATTTGATCCTTCTAAAAAAACAACAACAAGCATTGGATATGTTTACTGACATGGTTGTTAAATAAATGAACTCAATATTAAGGATTAAAGAATTGTTGAAAACTGAAGCAGTGGTTCAAATTGGAGAAAGAAGGGGTGTCTTAGGACAAAGATATCTCTTTCATTAGCATATTTAATGAAGGTCACAGTGCTCAGTGTGGTTTTGCTGGTGTTACAACACTGTGGTTGTTCTGTTTTTTTTTTTCTTCCTGTTGTGTGTCTGTGTTTCTGCTTTCCCTAGAGAAAAGCTACCTGATTGGCTCCTGCAAGCTGATTACTGCCATCCTCTGATTGGTCTAGATTTAAAAGTCACATCATTTCCTCAGCGGCAGTTGTGGTACCATTTTGTAAACTGAGCAGTGTGTTTTGTGGATTGTGTAGAGAGAATTGTGAGCCATAAGTTCTATTTGCTTTGTTTGCTATTGCATTTAACTGTAAGTATTTTATTAATGATTTACTGGTGTATCTGATCTTATTTGACTCATTTGATGCTGAGTTTGAATTGCCCTCTAAATATGGTGTTTGACACATCTTTGTAAATATTGTAAATATTAAATTGGGACAGTAGGGAGTCTGATGCAATTCTTTTGTTCTGTGTTTTTGTGATAGGAAGTTAGGGAAGGGCATTGTATTTTATTTTTATTTTGTTTAGTAGGTAAGGTAGACGTTTGAAAACCAGGACTTTTGTTTGTTATTTTGGCCTTGTCAGCTCCTGAACCTAACCTCCCAATAAACATTTGTTGTACAGAAAATCTGTTGCTCTGGTTAGTCCTTTCATGTTGCGCTTCTTCCCTAGACGGGGCGTAACAGCTGGAGATGCTGCTCCAACTCCAGACTAGTTGAGATCTTCCAGTTAGACAGTTCAAGAGGAAGTGTTCATGCCCAGAAGGCTCAGCTTTCTAGTCAGGTGTTAAGGAATAATTGTGTTGAATGCTGAACTGAAGTCCATGAACAGAATTCAAGCATAAGTGTCCCTCATGTCCAGATGTGGAGTGCCAGTTGGAGGGTGGTGGCAATGATGTCTTTTAGGATGGCTAGGACAATACACAAACTGTCTTGATGTTTTCAATGATGAGTCTCTCAAAGCACTTCAAGATAGAGGGTGTGAGAGTAACCAGATGGTAGTTCTTATGGCAGGACACTGGAGATCTCTTGTTTACAGGGATGATGGCAGTGGCTGTAAAGCTCATCAGTGGGACAGTGCTGATCAGGGAGATAAAGATGTCTGTGTGTTAAACATCTGCTAGGTGTTCTGCACATCCTCTGAACACTCTGCCAGGAATGTTGTCTGGTCCAGCAGGCTTCTGTGTGTTGATTCTGCATAAAGTTTTCCTCACATCAGCTATGGTATGATGTAATACAGTACTTGGTCATTGGTCGGAGGGGTGATCAAGTATACGTCGCCTCTCTTTATGATTGATAAATATTCTGACTGAAACAAAGCTGCTCGTGTCGGCTCATATCGGGAGCACTTTGATCAAAGGGGAGATGAAAAGTAAAAGTGTGTAACAACATAGCACTATGCATGTGTGCACTATGCATTTCAGCATGTGTGTGAATGGCTGAAATGTGGTTGTGAATAAGCCTTTTAGTGAATGTAAAATGTTCGTGTAAACCCGCGGCGCGCATGTGCGCTCTTTCACTTTGCTGAGTTTTGATCTTAAGTCAGATGAACGCGCGCACCGATATGAGAGATTTATAAGAGATTTCTCTTTCCCAGAAATACAACAAACACACATTTATACGTGTTAAATAAGCG
>JAQMYJ010000005.1:20440934-20466357 GCA_030014305.1 Clarias laeviceps
ACAAACAACATAGCACAATACATGTGTGTGAATGGCCGAAATGTGGTTGTGAATAAATCTTTTAGTGAATGTAAAATGTTCGCGTGAACCCGTGGCCGATATGAGAGATTTATAAGAGATTTCTTTCCCAGATATATAACAAACACAAATTTATACGTCTTAAATAAGCGCTGTCTTTGCGGCGCTGTGCGAAACGCACGCCGATGTGAGCCGCCCTATCTCAATCATAATATACAAATATGTTTTTGCTGTGTAGTGGACCGCGCGCGCACAACCTCTCGCGGGCGAGCCTTTCTCTGAATACGCCGTTTTAACAGGGGTGGGGATAAGAAACAAAGCACCGGCAGAAGTAGACTCATGATTATGAATGCGTCGGGGAAAACAGCAAGGAAACTGATTGGCCATTTTAATAATTCATTGATAAGTTGATATCTTTTCGTTTCGGCTGTGAGTGGATGCGATGTAGTAATCCACGTTTTATACGAATTACATAAGCTGATTTTTTTTCTCCATTAGTTTATATAAAATCAGACATTGTACTTTGCTTAAATTCGATCCTAATAAGATTTAATTTAATTTAAATTCTACATTTGTACTGTAATTTTAATACTGTGATTATGAATTCGTTTAACTACAATGTTTCACTTGATTTTATCCGCTACTACGTGCAGCTCTAAAGGAGCACGTCTCATTAATCCTTCAGAGAATGAACTGATGCCCGAGGCGTCAGTCTATAGTTATAGAGCGCCACTCAGCGGTAGAAGCCAGCAAACACAAACCCAAATGTCGCCACCGTGAGGCGTGGCGGTAAAACCAGAATACCGCATGAGTAACCACTATATGTTAAAGTGGCCATGGATTCTCCGGACCTGTGCACATTTTTGCCTCTTTGGTGGCCCAGGACAATTTGGCCTCCACTGGTTTTAGGGCTGCTTTGGTGCCTGTTCTAAAGGTTCTCAGTGCTTACCTCACTGCAGTCATCCATGGCTTAGTGGTGCAGTATGCAGTATGGTGATGGTCTTGCAGATAGTGATGTCATCTTGCTGATGCAGCTAGTCAGTGATAACAGGATAGATGGGAGTGCTGGTTGGCTAAGATAGTCTTTAGCCTAGCATGGACTTGTGCTTACTTGCAACACTTCTGCTTCCTTGCACAACACTTGTAATGCTGAGGAAAGGAGGCTTGGTCCGCTCATCAAGCTATGATCATGTTTTGATTCACATGATGAAGTTTTCCACCAATTTATCACGCAGGTTATCTATTGTGTTATTCCTGTAGTATAACAGTATCTGGCAGTGGTAGACATGGAACATGAACATGTTTCATCTTAGAAACATTGCAAAAATTTGGAGAATACCTGGTGACTTATGAGACGTCTTGTAAACATACAGTACACAAAATAGTACACAAAGTAGGCACAAGTTGTCTTAAGTCGCAGTTCTTAAAGCGTTGAAATTACACTGAGAACAAATAAAGCTAAATTTCAGTAGCTCACATTCAACTCTGTGTGAAGCATAACATTTCTATCCACCTGGATTTCTTATCATCAACATGGGCTGGTCCCATACAAACTTCACCATTACAAGAAAAAAAAGAAGTCCAAAAGACTTTTGGATTGTATGTGTGATCTTCACTGAACTTGAGTGCATGGTTAGTCATAAAGTGAGTCATAGGTCTTTCTTATTATCTCTGTAACGTGACTGGACCTTCCCATTGAAATCTGTCCACACATATGGATACTTCTGCAATTTATTGACAAGTATACTAGCTGTCATACCTAGACATTTACCATAATCTGTGCTGAAATATGCAATGCTTCTCTCTCATTCTCTGCAATCTCTGCTGAGGTCAGGAGCAACTGATATCACTTTATGAATTGGAACAAACAAGGGAATTACATTGAACCATAACAATAAAGACGCTCTACATACCTTCTTCAGTGTTGGCATGGTAGTCTAACTTTAAATTGCTTCATTAAACAAATCCACTCTATTGGCCACTTCACAAAATGATGCGAACAGTTGCCTGCACTCCCTGTGTATATCTCACATCTACTGTAGATTCTTTGATTTAGGTACCTAGTTGTCTATATCAGTTTTATCATTTGTATATATTGACTATTGCTATATACAAAGCTATATACAAGCATATATATATATGCTTCAAGCTGAGACTTTTGATTGTGCAGAAAAACAGAACACAGTTATGAAATGAAAGACTACCTTTATTTCTCTATATACTGTAATGCTCAGAGAGCTAAGGCACTGAGTTACTGATTGGAAGATCGGCGGATTGATCCCCAGCTCCACCAGGTTGCCACTGTTGGGCCCTTGAGCCAGGCCCTTAACCCTATCTGCTCCAGGGGCGCTGTATCATGGGCTGACCCTGCACTCTGACCCCAGGTACACTGGGATATGCGAAGGAAGAATTTCACTGTGCTGTAATGTATATGTGACAAATAAAGGCTTAACGTAATTCCCTACTACACTAATTCACTTTTCCCAACACTTCACTAGTAGTCCTTCTTTAAAATGTTAGCACCATTCAAATGTTTTACTCTGGCTAAAAGCCTCTTTAATGTACTATGTTTGGAATCATCCTTAAATATCTGTTAGTTTTATGCCTTGATCGCAAGTGCTGGTTTCATTTGTACTGAATGCCCATTGTAATTTGGGTTCAGATATACCATTCTTTCTATTATTAAACATTGAGTGTTTTACGTGTGTGTGTGTGTGTGTGTGTGTGTGTGTGTGTGTGTGTGTCATATGTGTGTTTTTCGCCCTAATCAAAAATAAAAACTAAGTATCCCAAGCCATCAAAGGATTTGTTACTTTCGATCTAAATTTTCAGATATTACTCTATAGGTTCCTAAACATTTTGCGCAAACGTCCTCAAAAGGACAAATTATTATAACTTACATTATTTTGTAACAGAGGCCTTTTTAAATTGTAGTTTTTGTTGTTTTGTTGTGCAGCCCTACCTGTGGCCCTGATTATTTAGGTCTAAATAAAGTTAAATGGCTGACATCAGTCAGTTCACAACAAATGATGACCTTTAACCCTTTTGTGATGTGCACTTGCTAACAGAGTTGCAGGCAGATGCAGGAGATGAATTCTTGTATAATTTCTTTGAGAAATTATAAGCAGGAAATTTAGCTGCCAGTAAGCAGAATTTTTTGCAGTATTATGTGGGCACTCTTTGG
This sequence comes from Clarias laeviceps, assembly GCA_030014305.1. Taxonomy (NCBI): domain Eukaryota; kingdom Metazoa; phylum Chordata; class Actinopteri; order Siluriformes; family Clariidae; genus Clarias; species Clarias laeviceps. The sequence goes on from JAQMYJ010000005.1 coordinate 20,444,137, forward strand.
TGTATTTTGCAACATGAAGTGTTTTTACAAATGTGCATGTCATTGCAAATGGTAGAGTTGTCCATCTTGGGAAAAACAAGCAGGTTTTAATGGGCTCCTTGTTTCTGTATGTCTTAGCTCCCTTTTGTCATAATTCAAAACTATTCATGTGATTAATATTTCATGCCTAAACTTATACACTTTTAACTGTATATATTTTGTTGTTTTCCGTGTACTATAGTTTTATGATAACTATATCATCATATGTATTATGATAATTATATAAGAAATTATTAATATCAGGAATAGAAAGAGTAAAAAGCGGCAATTCTAAACAAAAAGTTGTTGTCGGAGGCTGCTGACAAGATGTGCTAGAAAGAGCATAACAGGTTAGAACAATCAGATGTACCAGTTGTTTACAATCTATTAATTATTTAAGGTTTATCATTATTTTGGGTGAGTTTACTATTGATTAGGAGATGTTAATTATGGTTAATAAAAGAATAGAATAAAATTCACAATTGTGCCTCATTTCTAGATGGAGTGGACAGTGCTAGGTCAGATGAGGAGATGGAGAAAAGAGCTGAACAAAAAATGAGACATAGAGCCACAGCTATCAGAAAGAGTACAGGGAACAGCAGCTGCAGTAAAAGAGTGATGTGGAGTGAAAGAGATACATTCTTTTTGTATGTGTGTTGCTAGAATTCAACAGGTTAAGCTGTAAATTATGTTGACGTATGGTTGTAAAATCTTGTTCCATATGCCCCTTTTTAACTTTATGTACCTGCCTCTCTAAAGGTATCTGCATGGCTCTGATCTTATGCACACCTGCAATATGTAAAAGAAATATTTACTAGATGCCATTTTTAGATGGAGAAGTTTTAAAAATCCATATACTAAGTAGTAGAAAAATAGTTAATGTAGCCTACTTAATGTGCCTTGTATGATTTGAAAGACAATGCTGGTTTGTTTCATGGAGGTAAATGAATAAGGAATCTGTTGATTTATCTTTGGCAGGATGGCAGTTTTCTCCCACAGTCCAAATACATGCAGATTAGGCTAATTGGCATTCCCGAATTGCCCGCAGTGTGTGAATGAGGAATATGTGTGTGTGTGTGTGTGTGTGTGTGTGTGCGCCCTGTGATGGATTGGCACCCTGTCCAGGGTGTACCCCGCCTCGTGCCCTGAGTTTCCTGGAATAGGCTAATCATTTAAAACATGGCTTGTCTGAATATGAATTCCAAAGATACTTTAAAACACAAGAACCATCTTTGATATTTTTAATATTAATTTGAAAAATAATTAAGTTGTTGTGTATTACTCTTTGTGTGGTTGCAACTCCTAGGCAAATTATTACTATTTATTATACTGTTGGTTATCAAGACATATGCCACGTTCAGATTCTTTTGTTTGTCAGACTGGTTCCCTGTTTAATTCAAATTATACTACAATTCACATGTGCAATTTTAGCACATTATCACATTGATTTGTTTTTCAGGTAACATACATTACTCACAAAATCACATAGCAAAACAATGTAAATGTTAGATTTTTTTGTAGAGGGTTCAAGTTTTCAGTTTGTAACTAGATTCATTTATTCTGAAGTCTAGAGTTAGTGTTTTGGTCAGATAGTAGAATCTATTGCCCTTTTAAGACAGTTTGGATAAATGTGTATGGCAAAGTAATAAAAGTAAATCTTGTCGGTTAGTTTTTCTATGCAGTACACTAAAGTAAAACACAATTCTAAGGAGTTGGTGTGATTGTCAATGCAATTCTATAAACTATTGTATGCTTTATGGCCATTTTAAAATTACAGTGCAGTGTATATGTTGCCTGTATTTGAAAACACAAGTAATGCATTCGTTTATTCTTGTATTCACAAACAACCCCATATATTAAAACTAAATTACTGTTAACTTCTAATAAGGTCATATTCAGTGCACCTTTTATAATATATGCAACCGTTGTTTTTCCTTCGTTGATGTTTTGAACCACAGCATGTGCTAGAACTCGGGGATGCTCGATGAAATTCATTCGGCGCTTTCAGCTATTTTAATGCACACGAAATATTATTACAGTAAATCACAAGTAAATAACCTTGGCAGGTAGAGGGTTGCAAAATGTGTAAACAAAAGGGCAGTCTTGTTCTAGCATAATTGAAGATTACAAAAGAACAGAGGAAGCCTTCCATCTGCCATAACGAAAAGCTTTCATAACCCCTGCAAAGATAGCCCTGGTACCCCTCCCTCATTTGGATGCTGAAAATAAACTAAGATTGATACAAGTTTCAGGTAAAGCAGAATTTAAAAAAATAAAATAAAAAAAGGGATAGAGGGGCCAACACCATGAAATTAACTAAAGCCCAGATGTGAACATGTGTCACACAGATATGTTCTAGGGAGAGCTCACTGGATTTGCTTACCTTTGTTAGAAATGTCAGTCAAATTGCACCCTTACCATTATGTCTGTGGATTTGGCAGAAGGGATGTCACTTAAGACTCACACAAAGAGATGGGAGGAGAGAGCCTTTTCATAAATAGAAAAGTGCCACACATATAAGAACATGCTAGCAATTTTGAAAAAGCAGCAGGAGGTTTTTTGTTTTCTAGACAGCGATTGCTTTCAGATCTTTTGTGCACCATATACATTTTTTTCTCTTTACACATGTACTCAAGACATCTGTTCCATAGTTAAAGCAAAATCGAAACCTTGCTATTTAGCATTAGTTTTATTTGCTCAGGCAAACTCATGTCAAAACAACCGTCAAAATATGATCACGGTCCCATTCACTGCAACACAACTGTTTGCCTGGATAACTGTTAACTTCAGCTGTAGCACTGCCGATCAGTTCTCCTCCGTCACATGCAGCAGAAATATTGAGTGTGGCTTTCCTGCCACACATCACTATTACAGTGTGAGTGAGTGTGCCATGTACATCCTGTCCACCATCTGCCCACTCACTGTGGACCCAGACAAGAATGTCCAAGAACAGGCATTTAAACCCATTAATAGTGCCTTAAATAAACTGGGTAACAGCTGAAACGCCCCAATGCTCAACCTGCAGCTGCTAACAAAGCTAAAAATACAGCAGGGACAAAAGCACACATGGCAACTCTTACCTCCTCCATTAGTGGTAATGATCAAACAGAGCACACATCCTACAGAACATACTGAAGAGCTGGTCAGAGATCAATAGAACAATGAGGATTGGGGAAGCTAAAAAAAAGCACAGACAGCCCCAGATGACTGGAAGACTGATTGCCCCATTATGTCTTCAACACCATGGAACTACGTACGTACAGTATGATTTAAATTGCTCTTCATCTTTCCTTCCTAAAGTTGCTAATGCTACTGTAACTCTGGACAGGAAGACTTGTGCTAGTGAATATACAACAGCCATAATATTAAAACTCATAACATTAAGCCCAATATAGGTTGGTTCCTGATGGCTGTCCGGCCCCTTGGTACATGACTCCACAAGACCTTTGGAGGTGTGTTGTGGTGTCTGGCACCAGGACGCTCACGGAGGATTCTTTGTGCTGTGAGATATGGGGTGGTGCCTCCAGGGATCGAACTTTGTTGTCCTGTGCATTCCATTGGTGATCAGTCACATTGAAATCTAGGGAATTTAGAGGCTCGATCAACAACCTTGAACACTTTTTCTGCTCATATGCAGCAGGATGTGATGCACTGGGATACTTTTTTTATCATGTGGTACTGTACATTGGCTTTTCTGCAGGATCAGACTGGATGTGCTAGCCTTTGATCCCCACAGGCATAGATGAGCTTTGGGTGTCTATGATTCTTTCACCAGGTAACTGCCTCTACTGCTCTGAAACTGATGATGGCAAACAAAAAACTGGGAGTCCTTGGATGATGAACAGGGTTTCAGAAATCCAGTATTAGACAGGAAGAAGCATGGGCAAATAAGGAAAAAGTTGGAGGACAAATGAACAGAGACAAAGGCAGCTAGAGGTCCTCTTAAACCAAGTGTGCAATAATTGGACTCAGAGAACTGTATAAATGAGTCGGGTCTTCATGTCATTTTAGACCAGCAGCTGATTAGCGAAGAAGGAAAATTTGGCCAAAGTTTGAATCAACATTCCACAATACCCTATCAGTGTTATGAAATTTATCAGTGGTATCTCTTCATTGACTATTGTATGAGATTGAAATCATATTGTTCACTCAGTAACCTAGGTCTGAATAATAGACCATACAACCCTATCTAATGACTTTTATATTAATGCCTGATGTTAGAGTAGAGTAATGGTTCTTATATAAAGTATTGACATCACTTGTGCATGGATGCATGGACAGCATTGTTTGGCTCTGGGGAATTAAACACTTCATCCATCCATCCATCTAGAAACCTCTGTAGTCCAACTATGGGCTGTTGCGTTTATTTCTATTTCGTGCAATAGTGGTAGGACCTCCGGGCAACATTCACACACAATTCATGCACTACGGGCAATTTGGAAATGCCAATAAGCCTAATCTGCATGTCTTTGGATTATGGAAGGAAACCAGAGAACCTGGAGTAAACCCACCAAGCACAGAGAGAACATGCAAATTCCATGCACACACACCCCGACAAAGGAATCGAACCCAGGACCTGGCGGTGCAAGGCGTAAAGATTTTCTGTAAAGCTTTTACCAACATCTAAGATTAAAACACTATACAAATACAATTAAATTAAAAAAAAAATGTTGATGACAAGCTAAATTGTCATTTCTGACACTGCTGCTACATTCTTCTAAAGGTTATAACCTATTCATTTTTGACCTCCAGTACTTAAACATCCTACAGAGGTACACAGAACTGACTCAAATCAACATGGCTGCTCACAGCATCAAAAGAAAACAAAGCAGTGCTTTTCATCATTAAAAGAGTTCAGCTATTTTGAACATGAGTATTTCCTTTAGATTAATTCAATTATAAACATATTAGTATGTTACTCTATAACAATGACTATACAGTTTGCTGTTTTTAGAAGGCTCGGACTCAGTTAGCTGTTGAATTGACTTGACATATGATATATTTTCATGCTAATGAAAAAAAAATTTTTGTGCCTTCTTTACTGTCTGCATTTAGTTTTTTCTACTGCCCTGACTCACTGCTGAAGTGTTGCACAATCTTCAATCACCATGGCCTGAGAGTGTGCTTGAAAAATGCCGGTTGCAGAATTACTCTGAGTCTACTCTGCGAGTCTGAGAGCCCACGAGTCGCCTTGAACAAGAAATAAGTCCACATGTGCACGTCGGTAAAAGAATTGACATTCACAAAGTGCCAAATGTATGAGGCACTTAACAGTCCAAACACCTACATCTGCAGACTTGTCTCACAAAAATCCCCAAATGGTCAAATACACAGAGATGCATTTGTTGAGCAATTTACATGGATTCCATAACCAATTTGGATAATTAAGATGTTTTTGTCAGGGTTTAACTGAACTTGAATGTTAGTCAGCCATCCTTCATGCTATTTAGCATTAACATGCATTTTTCTTTGGTGTACAGTCTATTGCAATCAATTTGAGACTAATGAAATTTGAGTTTATGCAAAGAGAACCTCAACAAGCCAGAAAAATTATGTAAATTGGCCAGAAGTTGCATATCATATCTTGCTGAACTTTTGTGTTCCGTACTCTTCCGTCCATAAGAATTTGGAAGGTGACACAGTTTGTCATTTTGTCTCTGAACACCACCACAACGGAATTATGTGGAATCATGATGTACGGTTTAACACACAGCGGTTTAACACAAATATTGAAATATTGAAACTGTTTAATTGAGGGGAACTGGGGACTCAATGGCTCAGTAGTTAACACTGTTGACTTGCACCTTCATGGTTGGGGGTCTACAGTAAATGTCACTTCTGGTTTGTGTACTGTATGTGGGGTTTGTATGTTCTCTTTATGTTTTATGGGTTTTAAACTGATGGTGTTGTCAAATTGCTTGTAAAGTAAGACTCTGTGTGTGTGCGTGCGTGCGTGCGTGCGTGTGTGATGCGATGCAATATTTTGACACTTCATCTAGAGTGTCTTCTGCCTTGATTGCTGAGCTTCCTGAAATAGGATTCAGGCCTCCTGCACCATAACACAGGATAAGGAGTATGGTTAATGAATATTTACTAATTGCACATATTCAACATAATGCCTCTATTTACTTAGGCTCAAAAAAAAAAATCAGAGATAGTAAATAAATGAAATGCACTTGTGAGTTCAGCGACACTAAAAGGCTTGGAAGACCACAGAAAAACAACTAAAATGGATGATCAGAGAATTCCTAAATAATTCTTCTTGGATGGATAGATAGATGGTGACTAAAAACCTCCAGTCAAACCAACCCAGCAGCTTGAGTGTTTTTAAATGGACCCAATTTTTAAATGAGCAAACTTTTAATTTACTGAAGACAAAACTGAAGGCAGAATGACCTTATATATATATATATAAACAGGATATTATAAATATTAATTCATTTAATTAATTCATTAATTTAATGTGTTTAAAAAAAACAACAAATATTTGTGCACACATCTGTATGCAAGACCATCAGTCAATTATGAACATGGATGATGAACTGTCAAAGCAGGAATTCACACACCATGGTGATAGTGCTGCTATTTCTATCTATACTTTTGCCTCAGTGTTTCCAAGGGCTTTATTCATGGAGTTTATATTTATTTAAAGGCAGAAAATCAGTTGTGCTCTCTGTGTGGGAAGTATGGCAAACTCTCTCCACTACAACTAGTTAATCCTGGGAATCCTGTGACCTCATGCATGTAGAAGAGGGCAGATATAATGCTTTCCTTTATGTGGGGAACATCAGTATGAGCAGCAGCTAGACAGACTAAACAGATCCAGATTACTGTGTTACATTCCTAGTGTGCAGAATCTGACAAATGCTACCGGTCACAAATGAGGATCTACTGTATAGAGGATGCAATGTTCGTTCAGTGCTACTGCTGTCATGGAGCTTCTGATCACCAGAATTCTCTTTCAGTGTTACTAATTTGAATTGCATTCTGCCTCAGATATAAGATGCTTTGCTTCAAAAAGGGGTAGGAGCAAAATCATAGGGGCATTGTCAGGACAATTTTATAATCTACTTGCCATATACAGTAGGTGTTTCAAAATTACTGTGCATTGAAATGGAAAAACATTTGAAAACAGCCATTTTCAAAAAAAAAATTATTCATGCAGAGACTTAGTGACTGTTAACTTCCAATATGACTTTATTAAGTACAACTGCTATAATAGAGGTTGTCATGAGGGGGCGCTCCAGTATGGCACCACCAAATATGTTAAGTGTGGGAAACCCAACGCAGGAATTAGAGAGGAGCATTAAGACATGGAGTGATTATGTGCACTTTGGCAGGGATTAATTGGTTAGGGCAAGCACTTCACAGTGCTAAGGAAGTGGCACGTCTATCCCGCTTTGTAACTCAACTAATATATGTGTGTGTGTCCTCTCCTTTCCGTGAATTGAAAAATGTTTATTATTTAATTATTCCAATTATTTATTAGATAGAGATATGTTGTTTTTCACTTTTCTGTTCACTTTTCTCTTCTCATCTTTCAACTTTTCTGTTCAGTTCTCTCTTCTCTTTATCTTTCAACTTTTCTGTTTAGTTCTCTCTTTTCTTTATCTTTTCACTTTTCTGTTCAGTTCTCTCTTTTCTTTATCTTTTCACTTTTCTGTTCAGTTCTTTCTTTCCTTTATCTTTTCACTTTTCTGTTCAGTTCTCTCTTTCCTTTATCTTTTCACTTGCTCTCTAAATGATCACACATAGTGTGCTGGTTTCTGGGGGTTTAAATAACCTACCATACAGGTGTAGCATGTTTGCTATGATTGGCAACATGGCAGGGTTGCTTAGCAACCGCGGCTGTCCGCCACTCTGCCTGCCTATAAATCCGCGTAGTTGGCCACAGATTTGCCCTTAGTGTGGGTGGCCTTGTTACAATAGGCAACCTTAATTAATTTAATTTATGTTTGTTTGTTTGTTTGTTTGTTTGCTTGCTTATGCCTAGATGTTGTAAAACCACACAATGTGATGGAACTTGGATGGCGATATCCTATAAAATTCAGTCACACAATTTGAATTATGGAAAATATTATGCCAGTAAATTATAACCAAATCTTGACAATGAGGGGGTTGCAAATGTTTAAACACAAGCAAAAAGTTCACTCTCCAGCATATAACTTTCGTTTTCTGTTAAGTGGCTACCTACTGTAGGACTGCACAAAGTGGCAGCCACTCAAACCTGTAGAATAACAAGTTGTTCTAGAAGCAATGTAATGTTGCCTTAGAAGAATTTGATGCAGAGGTTATAGGGGCAGCAAAATCAGCCTAAATTAAGCAAGGTTCATTCACATTTACATTTACGTTTAGACATTTGGCAGATGCTCTCTAGAGCGACGTTCTTCGACGTACTAGAGGAAGTTTATTACACCACCTAGGTGCCAAAACAGAAGGCAGACTAGATGCATGTCTTCCTTGATCCCTGGGAGATGGTCAGCTACAGGAAGCCAGTGCACGTAGCAGAGAAGTGGGGTGGTGTGGGAGAACTTGAAATAGCAAGGGACTGAACAAACACCTGAGTAGCCTGTGTGGAGAGAAATGGACAAATTCTTCTGATGTTGCAAAGAAGAAACCGATAAGTGTGAGTAAGATTAGCAATGTGTGGGGAAAATGACAGTTAATTTTCCAGAACTATGTCAAGGTTGTGGGCAGTGACTGAAGGAGTGATCTAATTGTTGTCCAGGGAGATCATAAGATCCTGACAGGAGGATGAATCACCTGTGACGATCAACAATTTTCCTGAGATTAAGTTTCAGTTGATGAGCTGCCTGCCAGGATGAGATGGCTGCCAGACACCCTGAGATCTGGGTGAAAACCAGAGTGTCTGAGGCAGGAAAGGAGATAATGAGTTGCGTGTCATCTGTATAACAATTGTATGAAAAGCTGTGTGAGGATATGACCTCACCAAGAGACCGGGTAAAGAGGAATAACAGAAGAGGACTAAGTACTGAGCGTTGAAAACAGCTTCTTCCTCTTCAGGCAAGTTGGCTGGCCAATCAAGCACAGTAATATGATCAACAAACTGGTTATTGGTAGTTTTGGTACTGTGGTGCTTTGTCCTTCTGGAAAAGGAAAGGGGCATCTCCATAAAGCTTGGAAGCATGACTTCTTTAGCAGATGGTGCTGTAAAATCTCCTGATAGACGGCTGTGTTGTCTTTGAACTTGATGAAACACAGTGGCCTAACATCAACAGATGACATGAGACCCAAAATCATCACTGACTATGGAAACTTCATTCTGGACTTCAAGCAACTTAAGAAATATGTAAAGATGACTTTTGACCACTAAACACTGGTCCAGTTATTTTTTTTCCCTTAGTCCAGGTAAGATACTTCTGATGTTGTCTTTAGTTCAGGAGTGGCTTAATACTATGATACTATGAATGCAAAAGTAGGCTTTCATGAAAACATCTGTGCAATGATTCCAGCCCCACTTCACATTTTTTCATGAATCGGCTTTTTTTGATAATTGAAAAACTGCGTCATCCCTGTTGCTTGTACACCTTTTCTTACCACACTTTGCCTTCTAATCAACTTTCTTGTGCAGTCTTCCCCAGGTGTGTACTAGACAGAGTTTACTATCATTTATACTGTATGAATAATAATTTATTCAAACCTTAAGTTAAACATAGTTTTTTTTTTAAATATTGGATTTTTGATTTTAATGAGTTGTAAGCCATAATCATTGAAATATTTCACTTTACGTGTAATGACACGTGTGTGTGTGTGTGTGTGTGTGTGTGTGTTAAAGTACCCCCTCTTTTAAAGTGTGTTTTATAAACATAATCATCTGATCATAGTATTAAGCAAATACAACCTCAGACAATAATTTTTTTTTTTTACTTAATTTTATTTCATTATTTATTTCACAAGATGAAGACAAAAAGAATAAACATATGATTCTTCAGACAAAAATGATCATCAGTATGAATTGTTCACAGAAAGTACATTCTGAAACAGTTTGTATGAAGTTTGCAATATTTTTAGACATTATATTGACATAATACAGGGTGTTCCAAAAAATTGACATTATTTGAAATATGAATATGTCCTAGACAAAATACATTAAATAGGCTTTATGTTAAAAAGTAAAAGATTTATTTATCAAAATTCCAACAACATTCCAATTGATTTTATAACCGATTTCACAAAGCTTTACAAATGTTCAATATGTGCACCACCTGTGACACGACACACATCAAATCGGTGGTCCAGCTCCAACACATTCATTTTTGCCGAGTTCCTCATGTGCTCAACTGTAGCATTGGGATTTTCTTCCCTCCAAATGTGAACATTATGCTTGTTGACTTATCACTGAAAACAAGACGCTTTTTGAACACCTCATCTTCAAGTTTCTGTTGCATAGCAACACAGAATTAAATGTAAAACATTAAACTTAGATAGTTTTTACACATCTCGTTAAAATTTTATATCATTAGAGTTCGAATTGGCTATGTTATTAAACTACAAATTGATGTATTTGATGATTTGAATTTTTTTTGGGAAACCCTGTATTTTGCTTTGGGGACTTATAATTAGTTTTAATACTAAAATAACACTAAATGTGGAGCTGAAAATGAAGCTATACATTCTAAAAGTCAGCACAGCTATGAGTATGCAATTTCCTTGCCTCACGCTGCGTATTAGGCTCGGGCACTTGAGTGGCCACTAGCTACCCTGTTTAATAATGGTGCTATAAAAACTGAAGTGGAAAAGGCTTAGAATTATGAGGGGGCACAATAAGGTGCTCATCTGGAATGGACGAAAGGATGATTGGACAGTTGTTGCAAAATCAATCCTCATCAGAGGGCAGTGCCAGTTTTCCTGGTAGTGCCAGTGCTAGTTCATTAGTGCCTGACATAATAAATGAATATAAATGGTTTTAGCTTAGCAGGGCTTCACCTTACTGTGCACGCATTTATGCCACAAGCACTGACCTTTAGCCCTCAATACAACCCAAAAAAAAAAGATATCAATGAACCCATGAGGGATAATTCGATAAACTACTAATTTTTTAAATGTAAATTATGACATTTGAATTTGGTTTGTTTTGTGTCATGTAGTACCATAACATACCATAATTTACCTTATTATCATTAAACAGTTTTCTAGCCCATCATGGTAGGTTTGGTTGTTGATGATATTCTGGCAAAGACAAATGATCTCTAATGTGCTGATTATAGCTGCCGATAAAAATGTTACTGTATATGTTGTAGAGAACAAGCTTAGGAAAAAAAAAACAGAATCTAAAGGTGGGAAAAAAACAGCCAAAAAGTACCGAAATTAGCAGTTCTCCATTATCTTACATAAGTAAATCTAGCATTTCATGCTAGATCATGTAATACAGTGCATTGATTAGCCTTATCCTCAGCCGTCACTCACTCACTTGATCATCCTACAGTATATAGTGCTTTATCCTTAATACTGGGTCACAGGGGGCCTGAAGCCTATACACAGAGACTTAGGGAACGAGGCAGGGTACACCCTGGATGGGGTGCCAATTCATTGCAGGGCACACATATGCACACTCACACCAATTAGCCTAATCTGCATGTCTTTGCACTGTGGGAGGAAACCCACCAAGTACAAATAGAACATTCAAACACTCTCATTCAAATGCTCACAGACCGGGAGAGGCGGGAATCAAACCCGGACCCTGGAGGTGCAAGGCGACCATTAAGCCACCGTGCCGCCCTCAGCCATCATAAATATTTATATGTAATTACGTATACAGATATTATGTAGCCTTTGGTTTGTGACAGCAAGTTGTTTAGCTGTTTCTAAACATCCCTAAGTCATTCTACATTTTAGTATACATTTGGGTCCAATTTGATGCAATTTTTTTTGAAGTTTTGCCTCAGTACAACATCACAATGGATTTGAATTTAAGTAATCAAGATGTAATCGACGAGCAGAATTTCAGCCTCAAATCAAGGGATAATATAATCATTAATGTTTTAGGAATTATAGCCATTTTTACTTAAACCATTTTTATAGGCTCAAAAGTAAATTTAACATAATTATTTTAAAAAAAGGGATATTTGTAACACTTAACAAGTCAAATCTCCTGTTATACTGAACTTCCAGTCTCACACAGTATGATGCAGATCAATCCCTGCTATCCGTTTCACCCAAATGAGGATGAGTTCCCTGTTGAGTCTCGTTCCTCTCAAGGTTTCTTTCTATTACCATCTCAGGGAGTTTTTCCTTGCAACCGTTGCCGTCGTCCTTGGCTTGTTCATCTGGGACAATCTTATCATTTTGATTCATACACATTCACATCTCATACAAACTAAAATAATTCTTTTGATTGTGTAAAGCTGCTTTGAGACAATGTCAATTGTTAAAAGCGCTACACAAATAAAATTGAATTGAATTGAATGAATGTGCCTAAAGTCTGGAGCACATGAACATCACCAAATGCTGAGTTTCCTCCCTTGACCTGTCTTTACTGCAGTCGCCTTGAGTCACTGCTTGTTTGTGGGTTTTTCTGCTTTCAGTAAGTGATAAACATCCTCATCTGGGTCGAGGCCAGGTGACTGACTAGGCTGTTTAAGAACATTCAATTTCTTTGTTTTATGAAGCCATCTGTTTTGCAAAGCACGATCCTGTGAGTTTTACAGCATTTGATTAAATCTGATTGAATATTTTTATTTAAATGCCAATGCCATGTTCGGCATTAAATCCTATGTTCATTGCAGGAGAGTGGTCAATGTGAAGAGAATAAATAAAATAAAATTAATAAAACATAATAAATAAATAGTAATACATACATTGGTAAAAAAAAAATACAAAAAGTGTCACACAAATACAATACAATCAAACAGTTGTTATTTGAAAGGTAAAACAGATACAGTAATTGGTTGTCCACTTTGGATGTGTATATGGGTTTATTTGGGGGGGGAAGCTTTTTTCCCATTCTCATGGAGGAATAGAGGAAATAGAGAAAATGCTTCAGGGTTAAGTGGTCAACGTTAATGTCCAGGTTTATGAATTAGTGGTTCTTGTCCTGAGGAACCACCTGCAATGTTTTCCCTGCTCCATCACACCCACTTCAGTGAAGGGAATGCTGATAATTAGCTGATTAGTTAAAATCAGATCTGCTGGGAGTTGAGAATACATTAAAATGTGCAGGAAGTCCTCCAGGACTGGAGTTAAGCACCAGTATTCTAAATGTTGTCTTACCTGTAATCCAAAGGGACGAATACACATTGGTCTAGCCTCAAACCACTGTAGCTGTTTAGGAAGAAGTACTGGAGAGTAAGTTGGATTTTGTTAGTTTTACATTTAATTTATTTTACTGAAGAGCCAGGGTTTGTTGGCCTGGGTCTGTTCAGCAAATAAGCGCTGAACAGAAGAGGTCCCAAATGCTCCCAACCCATGAGGGTGTGTGTGTGTGTGTGTGTGTGTGTGTGTGTGTGTGTGAGAGTATACAGTAATTGCCTGGCAGATCCATAGATGATACTCCCATAATCCAACTAGAGAACTCCAAGAACTAGAGTCTTGTATAGGTGCAGTAATAATGTACTGTACAGCCTGCACTCCATTTTATCTTTGTCTTCCATCCATCCATCCATTAATCCATCTAAGAACATCTGTAGTACAACTCGGGATACCACATTTATAATAACCAAAGAGTTTAGAGATTGTTTTTAAGAATTTTAAATAAGGGATAAACGATAGATTGCAGTCTTTAAGAAGTACTTAAAAAGGTTGTCTCCTTCTGTGTTCGTACAGCTGTCGCTCATAGTGCAGAGGTGAACTAATTTACTCCAGACAAGATGATTATTAGCCATCTTCTCCATGGTTTTTCAAAAAACACTTATCCAGATCTATAACACAGTAATTATTAACATCATTATGGTCCTTGTCTGGTTTAGGTATGGGTATGATGATTGCTTCTAACCAGGAGTGGGTACAGTATCTGTCCTGATGTCCAGACTTTATTTAAATTTTTGAGAGGCAGACACAATAAAAGTGAGGTGTTTTATAAACTGATAGTCAATCTTGTCTGGCCTGGCAGTGTCTTGGGATGTCATGCAGTTCGAAATTCTAGAATTGAAAAGTGCTGGTTACATGGTTCTGTGTTGTTGGAATAGACCTCAAGATGTGTATTTTCTTGTTGACTCTGTATGGCTTGTAATGCAAGGAGACCTTGCGTTTAGTGCTGAGGAGTTCTTTTCAACCATCTCTGCCAGCTTGCTTGCTATTTTATGTTTTGTGGTAAGCAGGGTCCCTTGATGGTTTACAGTAGGTGCAGTTTATGCTGTGTTTGTGATCTGCTTCCTTAGCTCTTTGTTTTTCACACCATACATCAAACCTTCTTTGCTGGTGTAATTAATGTTATGCTTAACACAAATAGCTTCCATCTTTGTTTGTTCTATTGATTATTCTTCAGGCCTGCTCTGTTGATCTGTTGTTTGGTGTTGATTAAAGACACTTTCTGCTTTTTTTATGTTCCTTAATAGCCTTTAACAGTTTTTATTGAACCAGGGATTTCATCTTCAATTTGGCTTCCCTGATGTCTTATATATAGTTGCATCTGCAATTGATATGAAAGTATCAGTGAACCTCTTAATTGGGTCCTGGTTACCTTGAGGTTCTGGCTTAAATCTCTCTGGCACAGTGTTTGAAAGGAAAACTAGTTAGCGTTTATAAGTTGCGTTCCTTATGTGTCTGCTTCTTCCAAGCTTATTATCAAGGGAAAGTGATCACTCCTACACACGGCATCCCATACAGGCCATGAGAAGTCAATCAGTACTTCAATTTCATAGTATTTCCCACCTCCTGAATGCAAATAGTTGTTCGAGTTGTTATTTAGCAGGCAAAGTGAAATGAAAGTTTTTCAAAGCAATGGAGTTAGCTGGTACTAGGAGGGTCTTCTGAAGACAGAAAGCAAGAGTGTTAAAAATAGCAGCTACTGTACAGTAGGTGTTGTAATTCTGCAATGTTTGCTTCAAGAGTACAACAGTTCCACTGAATGATATTACTTTGCATCAGGTAGGCAGTACATGTACTCACATCTTACTTCTGCTTTTGGGTGAGAAGCATCTTTGATTGCATCATATCTCCCTGCTATTGCTGAGATGCCTTTTCGTATGGCAAATGGAGATGGAGCTTGGAAAGAGGCCTGTCTGGTGACAAAGATTTTAGTACTATGAACTGTTGCCAGTTTTTTTTTAAATGACATATCGATATGTGTTTGTTTTTTTTCAATACTCCTACTCACCAAACGCCTTGGAGCTCAACAAGGGATACAAATTACCAAACAGACAGGTATTGGGTTGGTACACTTCAGCAATCATGTAACGTAAGTTTTTTATTGACCCTTAGCAAAAGCCTTCTGGGAAGAGAAAAACTAATGGCTGATGCTTATTCCAAAAAGTTCAGCCCAGGGCAAGTCTTGACCAGCCACTTGATTGGAACATGTCCCTCCAACATCCTGTTTATATGATGTGGGATCCAAAGCACTACCTTGGACCTATGGTAGTGCGGTGGAACAGATTTTAGCACTGTAGAAACCTACATTTCTCAAGTGCTAAAATCTGTTCCTCCGCAGTTACAACTCCGGCCACATTTGTCACCTTTAACAATCAGCAAGGTGGTGCTAGGGACCTGTTTTATCTGGGTCTCCATGGGACTTTGTGAGATGTATGAAAGATCCAGGAACAGGTATTAGTTCAAGCACAGGAGACGTTCAGATTTATTTTCCTGTAGTATTAGTAACCCAGCGACCACACACCCTGCTCATTTCCAGTACAAGGAATGACTGAATGATTGAATGAGCAGAAAATATAACACTATACACTTCAGCATTCATCTGGCTTCTTCTGTCAGCAGTCACATCATCAATAAACACCAGTGACCCAGCCGTACATGTCCAAACCTTAACAACTCCGCCATGACATATGATGTGGTATGATTTGTCCCATTAGCCAGTCCTTTGCTTCTCTTCTTTCTTCAATTTAGTTTTCAACTTTTCAACAAACTTTTAGGTGTATTCACGTTTTTTAAGGCATTTTGATGTAGTTGAGCTTCTTTGTAAGAATGTAGCAAATTGTTGATTTGCCTCCCTCCTAAAGATTCTGTTCTTTCTCTCTTTCTCTGATACATCTTTTTTAGCCTAATGAAAGCCTCCTTCATTTGCATCAAATTTATTGACCAAAGGCATCTATTTATGTCCAAATTTATTAATTTCAGAATGGGTACCAATGGCTTGATAAAGCACCCCCTTCAATAAAATGTAGCATTTCCAGTCATCGGATCGAAATCCCATAGAGCATTTTTGGCTTGTGGTAGGGGAGTTTGTTTTTCTTTATTTTCAAATTAATCATGCATGTGATTAGAGAAATATTCCACACAATGTTGTAGCCAAGCATGCATCAGAGAGAAGTCTACACATCTGTTAACACCCATCCTTTGAGCCTGTTTGATAATGACTGGTTTGAATCACCTAATAAAGACTAAGAAAAATGCTAGTTCTGTGAATTTTAGCTGAGATTATTTTTACCTGATGCTCAATGGATATCTTTCAAAAGCTTTTAATGAGATAAATACATTCAGAAAATATTTATAAAAGATGCTAATGTTAACATAGTAGTACCAAATATTGCTATAAGGCAACAGAACAACAGATCCGTATGAATTAAGACTCAGAATAATGGTTTCATGTAAAGCAAAATGATCCGTGGGAGTACCATGATATTGAAACTATGTCTCCACACTTCACATTGACAAAAGACCTACCATACAAAAAAAAAAATCTCTAACTGGTAAACACATTCATCATAGAACAAAAGCATCCTGATTTCCTTTAACACATGTCATGCATGAAAATCTTTCATATTTCACCATTTTCTATTCCCCCTGCTCTCTCTCGCTCTCTCTCTTTCTCTCTTAGTTGTTCTGACGAGGAAGCTGACGACCCACAGAAAAAAAAAAGTGTAGCTGTGCTTTGCTAAATAAAGTGGACAGTTTTAGATTAAGGTCATGAGTCAGAAAGCATAAATCATACAACTTCTGGCTGAAATATTTTAAATGCTCAAGTTAATTACAGCACTTAAGTCGTGTGTGTGTGTGTGTGTGAGAGAGAGAGAGAGAGAGAGAGAGAGAGAGAGAGAGAGAGAGCGAGCATGTGCATACATAGTGTATGTGTGTCTGTGTCCGTAGTCTTATGTCTGTTGAAGTAATTACCCATGGACCTTTAATGAAGTCATGTGGGAATTGCATAAACTCACCTTCCTAAACTGGGCTAATCAGCTCACAAGCTTTACTGCACAATTTGCAGACGGCCACATCACAGCCTGAACGAAAGGAAAGTGCATATGCAAATGGCCATATTGAATGCATGCAAATGACAGTACACTTACTGTGCAGACTGCGCTGATTATGTTACTGTGCTGCTACAAGAATGATAATGCAGCCAAACTAACTTGAAGAAAATGACTCAGACTTGCACTGGGGTAAATAATGTATATTACAATCAGAAAAAAAGAAATGAAACGGTAGATATCATTTTCTTTTCTTTTTTTTTCTAAATTTGAATATCAGGAAATACTATTCTATTCAATGCACCTTGTTACTGATTCTTCCATTCTCTGACACTGTACCAAGACCATGTTTTCGAAAATAGTCCCTTAGTTGGTGTATCAATGGTGTTGTGGAAAAAAAAAAACGCTGTTTAACATATCAGTCCAAAATTTCATTTAGACTTTTATGTGGGTTGAGAGCTGTTTACTGTGAGGGACACAGCATTTTTGCATTATTTCCATCCACATCTGAGCAGTCAATAACCCCTTGTGTCCAGTGAATTGGAACATTTGAAACCATTCCCTCCAGTATAAAAATATTTCATTATAGGATAGATCTAATAGGAAAAAAGGCGAGTGAATGCCAAAAAAATGCCACACGTGCTCAAATAGTTTTTCTTTTTATTTTATGCTTTTTGTGCATTTAATTTACAAATGTAATTTCTGTTTTAAACCATTGCATATACAGAGACAATAGTTATTTAAAACAGAATAGGAAAAAATACATATTGTTAAAACTAAATATGAAATCCTACTGTAGCAGGGAGAGGAAAAATTTTAATTGAATTTTAGAAACTATAATTAAAGCAATCTGTCTGGTAGGTCAACACAAAGCTTATCCACGGGGACAATAATATATAATAGATCATATTGAATAATAATAAATATTATTAATATTTTACTTGAAGTAGTTCTTTGAAACTAAACGAATATAAAATAAAAAAGCGAATATGAGCTGTTTGTGCAACAAACCCTATGATTGTAGTTGTAGTCTACTCTGGTATAATCATCTATTTATTTCCCTCTACAGATAAAACATATTTTAAAAGTATTCTCACTGTAGGTTGCTAATAGGGAGGGGAAACTAAACTATTACAACAGATGTTACAGTGTAATGTTAGGGGCAACACACAAAACAAATCTTCTGTATTAACGTGATATAGGTTTTATTTTAGTATAAAAATATATACAACATGTCTAGCATGTAATGTTTCATCATTTAAAGTTGGTAAATAAGGATTGCAGCAAGATGTCTGTAGAAATTATAATTCCCAGAATATAAGCAATCTTTGTATAAATCACAGAGATATGAATGTCTTTGCAATGTCTACCTAAAATTTTAATGGGTCCCACATACATTGCATTTAAATAATATGACTATTTTGCCTTCTATTATAAGCATGTGGTCATGCAAGATGAATTTGTTTAATAGGTTACATGACCATAACATTTACAGTATAATTGGATCCAAAGGTCTGACACAACATTGCAAATCTGCTTTTTTATTTAAAAGAGAAAACATTTGTATATATTTTAGTTATTAATTAATTACAGTATGTAAAATATTAAATATGATTTTGCACTGAGTCCCTACTTATATGTAATCAAATGTGTGATATTGGTCATGCTAACTGCTTTGTACAAAAGGTCAGATTTTCATCATGCCTAATCTTTTCTATTGAAGCTTGTGTTCAAAGGACACTGATAGATTTGAAACAAATTTGTGGAGTCCAGGGCATACTGTAATTAAAGCAGAAAGAGGACATATCAAACATGTCAAAACTCTGACATAAATTTTAATATTTTAATGATAAATTAAATGGATTTAAAAAGAATACAAAATAGGTGCATTTTTTTTTTTTAGTGCTCTCAGGCTTTTGAACCTACTGTATGTACAATTCCGTACTTACGTTGCACAAGGCATGCACTGTATACTACGGTGTTACATTGTAAAGTACTTGGCCAAATGATCCCAGGACCAGTCCTTCACAATCTGAGTCACAGAATTTACTCATGCCATTAGAGAAGAAAAGTTGTTGTCCCAGAAGGGCTTGCATTGTCTAATGATCCTCGAGGTTACGTATGTCATTTGAAGCTAAATGCTCCTGGTAGGGCCTGGTTGAATGGATTCTGTTTAAGACCTCCATTGTGGAAGTGGCTGCACATAGCTGTAGTCAAAAGTTTGCCCACACTGATGCATATTAGAGCTGAGGGAAGCTGTCTGGTTGAAGAAGGAGGCATTTTGAGCCTGGCTGGCTCAGGGAATTCCAGCTTCAGCGAAGGGTACCTGCAGGAAATGCGGAAGGCCCTTGTTGTTGTTGGAATGTTGTGATTGTCACAACTGTCATGGACATTGGGTCAGTGGACCTTGGATACAAGTGCCTTCGAATTGGTAAACTGGGGTTGTGGGCCCCATCTTTCAAAAAAGGGGACCAGAAGGTCTGTGCCAATTACTTGGATATCATACTATTCAGCCTCCCGGATAAATGCATTGCCAGGGTACTGGAGAAGAGTCTAAGGCTATTATTTAGTTACTTAATTAGTTACTTAGTTAGTTAGCCTCTAGACCAGCCTTTTACCCTTGCACAGATGGCCAAAGGGGCCTGGGAGTTTGCCAATTTAGTCTACATGTGTTTTGTAGACTTGGAGCTTTGTAGACTTGAAGCTAGGGCTTTACCATAGACTGCAATTTGTCTCCTGTTCTGTGGTGAAGGAGTCTGGCATGGATGTCAGGATCACATCCCTGCCTTTTACAGATGATGTCCTCCTGGCACCATTCCAGGAGGTCCTTCAGTGTGTACTTGAACTGTGTGCAGCTGAGTGTGAGGTGGTCGGGATGCAGATCATAACCTCTAAGTCAGAGTTCATGGTTCTCTCCCAGGAAATTATGGCACGTTCTCTTCAAATGTAGACCTGATGTTTCTTCACACATAGAGGAGCCATTTGAGGTGGTTCAGACACTTGATACGGATGTCCTCTAGTTGACTACCGTTGAAGGTGTTTGAGGCATGGCCAGCTGAGCAGAGGCTCCAAAGCCA
The DNA here is from genome assembly GCA_030014305.1 of Clarias laeviceps. Classification (NCBI taxonomy): domain Eukaryota; kingdom Metazoa; phylum Chordata; class Actinopteri; order Siluriformes; family Clariidae; genus Clarias; species Clarias laeviceps. The sequence goes on from JAQMYJ010000005.1 coordinate 20,464,547, forward strand.
ACCTAGGACACACTACCACACTATATCTTTCGACTGACATGAAAAGGAACTGAAAGAAGTATAGGAACTACAGACAGGTATAGATAATGGATTGATTTTTTTTTTTTTTTTCTGATTAGGCTCACTAAAAAGTGGTTTTCTTATGGCCACACAGCCATCCCAATTCTGTCCTCATTGCATTGTGTGGAATAGTTACACCTCTAATAAATATTTAGTATTCAAGTGTTGTGCCAGAGATTTTCTTGTGCTATGCAGTCGCTTGAATTTTCAGTGAGGGTGTGCTGAAATTTAATGTTCACTTTAATGTGCCAGTATACACGCGCACACACAGAGTACTTGTGCCATTCTGTGTTAAACACCAGGCAAAATATTAATCTCATAGGATATATATACAAGGTTCACTAGCCAGCCTACACTAACACACCTTATAAAATCTTTGTAAAAGATTATAAAATCTTGCACAATTATGCCACCAGGACTTGGATACAAGCTGCAAGACACACACACACACACACACACACACACACATAAACACACACACACACTTACCAATTTGTGTACATTTCAGTGTGATTTAGCAGACACAAAAGAGAAAACCTGCACTTACGATTATACATTTTTATAACAAAACACCAAGTCTCCACATGTGGAGGTTTATTAAGTGAAAATGATCCATTATAATATTGCTTATGCTAAAGACAAAAAAAGCACTCTGGCTAACAAGGTGTAAAACGTCCCTAGGGTTACGTCTGTAACCCCAGTTCCCTGAAGGGGAACGAGACGCCGCGTCATGAAGTGACAGCTTTGGGGATTGCTTCCAGAAATCACGTCTTGAAGACATATCTAATCAACTCCACAGTTACGACGTCATCGCATCAGCGATGCAGCCGCGTCTGACGTCGGCACGCGGAAGAGTATAAATAGGTGTTAGACAAACCTTCTACAGCTTCCGAAGCTTACAAGCGTCCAGGCGCATATAACTATGGCAACGTGACGTGGCGTCTCGTTCCCCTTCAGGGAACTGGGGTTACAGATGTAACCCTAGAGACGTTCCCTTTCAGGGGAACTTCGAGCTGCGTCGCGTGACAGCTTTGGGGATGAGATGCCCACTCCGCCATGCTTATAGGTGCCTGGCCTGAGCCGAGAGGTCGACGGCGTAGAATTTAACAAATGTGTGCGGGGTGGACCACCTGGCGGCATTGCAGACCTCTTGAGGTGTCGCCGCCAGAGCGGAGAGGCTTCACCAACTGCCCCGTAAGCCATGGAGATGGCCTCTACAATCCATCTACTGAGCATATGCTTGGTCGCTGGCAAGTCCCTTTTTGGAGGACCGAAGCACACAAATAGCTGGTCAGACCGTCTCCACGCCGAGGAAACGCGGACATAGTGACGGAGAGCTCTAACCAGGCAGATAAGGTTCAGCCTCTCCTGTTGCGGCGTCAGGAAAGGTTGAGGATTAAAGGCCTTGAGCACCACTAGTGGGTCGCGGCCCAGAGATCTTCCACCCGCAGGAGAGCGGAATGCGGAAAAGAATGCGGCGTGGCGCCTGGAGGTTAAGGCCTTCAGTTCACTCCAAGGTACCCTCGTGGGACCTCACCATCGTGTTGGAGGGTCTGTCTCGGGCTCCGTTTAAACCACTCGCGTACAGTAACGAGAAGTGCGCAACACTTAAGACCCTCCTCCTCCTGGCCATCTCGTCTTAGCCGCACACATAGTCCCTGTAGCTTTATTGAACATCAGTGTACGTGAAGTATAGTGGTGGATCAGTATTTTTTAGGATCAGTGTTCTGTCTCTGTGCTTGTGAAGCAAA
>JAQMYJ010000005.1:20466367-20488392 GCA_030014305.1 Clarias laeviceps
CTGACGTCGGCACGCGGAAGAGTATAAATGGGTGTCAGACAAACCTTCTACAGCTTCCTTCGCTTCACAAGCACAGAGACAGAAATGGGTGCGTCGCTGATGCGATGACATCGTAACTGTGGAGTTGATTAGATATGTCTTCAAGATGCGATTTCTGGAAGCAATCCCCAAAGCTGTCACTTCGTGACGCGACTCGAAGTTTCCCTGAAAGGGAACTAAGTTTAATAGATCAGCACGCACTGCTCACGTTGGCTGAATCAGTTTACCCGTGTTGGCTTTATATTTTTAGAAAATTTGTTTTATTATATAATATTTAGTTTTCAAATTATGAATTGTAGTATTCACACATTAAAATTGGAACAAATTTCTAATTTCCTTTGAGATATGAAAATATGGAAAATTAAATGGAAATTTAAGTCCAAAAGCTGGCTAGGTTTCAATTAATTATATAATTCTAGCTTATTGCTGTAAGGAATATGTTTGTCACTGAAAAGTGATTCATATTCATAGATTAATTAATGATTTGTAATGATGAATGCAAATGGACCATCCCTCTAATATTACTTAAAGCACCTAATAATTGTAAAGTCTTTTGGTTTGATTAATGATAAGACTCCAGAATTTAACCTGTTACATTACTGTGTTGTTCTAACTGTGCTTTGTGGCCTAATCATGTTTGTAATTTTGGCTTCAGTTTTGGAGACTGGAGTCAACGGGCCCTGGCATTGGCAACATTTTTTCTTGTTGATAAACTGAAGGCAGAGAGCCAATCTAATTAGTTTTGTGCAGACCAGGCAGGCAGCCAGCAGGAAAGACTGGAGAAACTAATCTCCAAGCAAGCCTACGATAAATATGCCATTTTCCTTTCCAGTTTTATTAAAGGAAGGTAGGTGAACGCATTTAAACATTTTATTTGCAATCTACACCACAGAGAGATAGTAAGAATAATCACAATACATGCTAATGGTAACCCAGCCATGAGGCTATTACAGTTTTAGGCTGTATATGAAATGTCTGAGGATCCTGAAATCACGATTATGCAAAGTGTATAATCTCCAAAGCCATGGAGAAACATGCCAGTTTCCTTGATGTCTCGACCTGATTGATGTCAGAACACAGAAGCGTTTCAAAAGCACTTTTGAGATTTATTTATATTCTTATTTACAGAAATACTCACTGTTATAGATTACTGCCTGCATGATTGCATAGCTAATATGCAAAGAAATAAGCAACTAATTTAAGTTTTTTCATTTATTTATTTATTTTAGTATTTTATTTTTGGTTATGAAATTCTGGTTATAAAATACAATATTAAGGGAAATACTGGGAAAAGGGGTTCTTGATTTATTTATACATCACTTTAATTACATTTAAAATTTTATTTGATCATAACCTTGCATAAATGAAATTTATTTGCAATAAATAGTTTTTAGGGTGGCATGGTGATATAGTGGTTAGCACTGTGGCCTCGAACCTTCTGGGTTGAGGTTTGGGGAGTTTGCATGTTCTCCCCATGCTTGGTGGGTTTCCAGTTTCCTCCCACAGACATTCAGATTAGGCTAATAGGCATTTTCTAATCCCCTTGAGTATGTGTGTGTGTATGTGTGTGTGTGTGTGTGTGTGTTCTGCAATAGATTGCCATAGAAGATGAGTGACTGGATGAATGAATAAATAAATAAATTGTTCTTCTACCACATGAACAACATTACACTGGCCTAAATGTGATAATTGCTTTAATTTTGGCAATAACTACGCATGCACATAGAGAAGCAGTGGTAATGCAAGCCGGACTGTTTATGCAACCATCTACATTTTTTAAGCATCCTTTATGTATACGCCAAAGAGAAAAACACATTCCTGTCCACCAGGTTTTCAAGTTGAAGAATAAAATGGTTATTGATTTTTAACTTTCCATTGTAATCATTATTGTCATGATCTGTGTCTCAAATTGAAAACGCTGACCATGCATTCAAACGTATTTACTAATCTGGAAAAAAAGAAACTAGTACACAAAGGAGACTTTTAATATTATAACACAAAATATAATAAGAAAAGTATTTTACATTAGTCCTTACAAGCTGGAATATTGCATAAAAAATGTAATTTGGGACACAATACTAGTTTGCATAGTTAAAAGTTAGCAGCTTGCCAGGTTTTACAGCTGGCAAGTACTACATTGCTAACGAGAACATGTGGTATATTGTAGGGCTGTATTGTAATCCCACTCTTTGTATCTGTTTCTATATCCGTTTAGTGCTCCAGCTACCTGTACAGTGCATACAGAAAGTATTCAGTGCTTCACTTTTTCCACATTTTGCTATGTTACAGCCTTATTTCAAAATGGATTAAAATCATAATTTTTCTCAAAATTCTACAAACAATACCCCAAAAACATTACACTTACATACTGTAAGTATTCACAGCCCTTGCTGAAGAACCTTCCAAAAGAACAACCATCTCTGCAGCCAACCTGCAAGGTCCACCAATCAGGCCTGTATGGTAGGGTGGCCAGACGGAAGCCACTACTTAGTAAAAGCCACATGACAGGCGCCTGGAATTTACCAAAAAAAAACACATTACAGACTCTTAGACCATGAGAAACATTTTTTTTTATTTGCACCTTTGGCACCAATTACAGCTTTAAGTCTTTTTGAGTATGATGCTACAAGACTTAATTTACTACCAGTGGCCTCCAATTAAGTTCAAGAAACATCTCAAGGATGATCAGTGGAAAGAGGATGCACCTGAGCTCAATTTTGAGTGTCATGGCAAAGGCTGTGAATCCTTATGTACATGTGATTTCTTTTTTCATGTTGTCATTAAGGGGTATTGTTTGTAGACTAAAAAAAAGGATTTAATCCATTTTGAAATAAGGTTGTAACAGCCAAATGTGGAAAAAGTGAAGCACTGTGCATACTTTCTGGATGCACTGTACCTGTACCATTATTCGCATTCTGATACACACCTTGAGTCTCAACAAGATTTCATTCTGGGTAAAAAATTGTGTAAATTGTGACTCTGTATTTGTATATGAACACATTAGCAGTTCATTGTGAATAATGCATGCAACATAGATTATTAAGTGTAGTGATAAATTATAGAAGATGCATATTTATTCAAAAGTAATGCCCAAAAATATAACTGTGTCATCAGTAAGCAGTGTAATCCAAGAGTTAATGCCTATTTATTTATTACTTGTTATATAAAAAAAACTCAAATGGCCCCAAATTGAAGGAGCATCAACAACTGTTTAAATCCCATGTAAGCACAATACACACACAACTTGATGTCCCTTTCTCACTGCCTTTCTTTAAATCTCTTTTAAAGCACCATTTTGGTTGACACTAAAGATTATCAGTATTGAATAGCGAGAGAACACAACATGATATTTTATGTTTTTCATTGTGTTTTTGTTCTGTGGGTCTCTTCTTTTTTTTCTTCTTCTTCTTTTGCCACATTGTATTTTGTATTGCTCACTTTAATGAGAGTTGATTCAAGCAATACACAACCTGTGGGTTCAGAAGGTAAAATGGTTTATTGCACAGATAGAAACAGAGAAAGTAAGAACATATTAGGCCAGCACACCATCAAAGTTCATTACTATGAGGCGAATAGATTTGTCCTGTCAGAATCATATACAATTTTGCTCTTAGCTAGTACCAAATGAAATTCTGCCCTGCTGTTTCCATCATCAAGCCCATATGCAACTGTCTACCTTCCCTGGGGTTGATAATAGAATATATATAATGTATGGTGCATGGGTAATCCTTCCATCAGTCAACCTGTCATTTTTTCACACATTCAGCTCTTTGTTTGAAATTTTGAAAAGCAATGATTCATGTTAAAAGACAGCTTTGTTTGTCTGGCACCAGGATGTTAATGGCAGATCTATTGGGTGCTGTGGGTTGTGGTGTAGGGCCTCAGTGAACTGGACTTTGGGAATTTGGAGCCGGATTAACAACCATGAAGTCTTCGCCTAATAAGCTTCATACACAGCAGGCTGTTATGCAATCAGTGTTCTGATACCTTTCTATAGTGGCCAGCACTAAAAAAAATTTGTTTTTTTCTGCTACATTGGCTTTTTTGTGGGATCAGACTGGGCAGGCTAGCCTTTGGTCCCTACAGCCATAGATGAGCCTTGGGTGCCCATAATCCTGTCACCTGTTTACTGGTACAGGTTATCATTGATAATCAGTGTTATTCAATTCACCTGGCAGTGGCTGATCAGTGAACGTCAACACACACCTGCCTGTAAATGGCTTGTGCCACTATGACTAACAGGGGAAACTGAATTGCATCTCCTTTCACACAAAAAAACATGGTCAGATTTGCTTTCTTACATTGCCATGGGATTCATTGATGGGAATCATATTTGCCATTTCCCGACATAAAGTCCATAAATAACAAGTACTTGGAGCAAAAATACCCTGCAAATTTAAAATGAATTAGGAGTTCCTTAGAGGGGTGCTCTTCATATTTTCTGAGACTTTAGCATCAGACACTATGACTGCAGTCTTTGCCACAGTGCTTCCTGCTGAAAACAAAGAGATACAATATTTACGTATTTACTTCTCTGCTCTGACGCAGGATGTTGCTCTAGGTGGGCAATGCCCACCTTGAGATATCAGGTGGATTGTTTTGCCCAAAGTTCTATGACTCTTTTGTGCAAACCAGGAGCCATTTTCTTTTTATGATTGTCATGTTTGTTTGTTTTTATATTTTGTGTCTCTACCCCACCCAATTTTACTTACTTGTTACCTGTTTTGAATTTGATTGGTTTATCTACCTATAGCCTCCTGCATCTCATACGCAAGTCTCTTCATTAAAAATGTGCATCGCTGAGCCGTGGTTTTATGTTGCCTGGTTCTTTTAATTCTTCATTTTTTTTATATGCTCTTTGGTTTCTCTTCTCAAATCTTTCCTATGTGCACCTATATGCTGAGCCTGTTTAAAACTATGATGATGGTTGGATTATGCCTCATGACTTGCATTCGGCATTCATACAGTACACCACATGTTACAATGTCTTTTTTTTTTCTGTGGTGTGTCACCTTCCCTTAGATGACTCACACACACACACACACACACACACAGAGAGAGCAGGGTCATTTGGTCTTCCTAAAAGCTCTACTCCCTGTTCACATTCAAATGGGTATCCAGTGTGATTTTCCCCAGAAGGGGAATAAGAAAACAAGTATTGTTTTTATCTCATCTTGTTGCAAGATACAGTATACAAGTCCATTCCATTTTTTCCCCTTTTGTTTCTTATTCTGGTCACATAGGAACTTCAAAGTAAGCTTATGGGTATAATGAAAAAAAAAAAGTTAACAGAGACTTCCATCTATCCCCACACTACTGCATGGTGTATATATTTTTTCTGTTTGTCTCCGAAGGCCTTTTACCTGCATCCTATGCTTCCTTTCTCTCCATACACATTTATATAAAATTCACAACTTTCATATAAAATATGTGTCTAGACACCTCTGAGACTGGTTACATTGTTGCGTGTTTTTGCTGCGTAATTACAGATCATATAATACATAGATAGATATAGTTATATAAAACTCAGCTTGTGAATTGAACAATGAAAAGGGGAATTTTCACAATTTTTTATTCTCTGATTAAAGTCATCTACATTAACCTTATAAATTGAGGTCATTATTCATTCATATTTAGCATTTGAATAAATTTATCTTGTTTTTAGTGAATCTCATTACTTCATGTGTCATGCACTTTAGTCTTTTAAGCACTATCTATAATTGACTGTATAATAATAATAATAATAATAATAATAATAATACAGTGGAACCACGGATTGCGAGTAACCCTGTTTGTGAGCGTTCCGCAAGACGAGCAACATTTTTTTTATAAACATTGCCTTGTTAAACGAGCGCATTTTGATTTACGAGCATCTAATATCATCGAGTATGTGGCACGCATGCGCTTCTTGTTTTGATGCCGAGCGTCATGTGATCACAACTGAGCCAATGGTTCTTCTCTCTCGCGCACTGCGGAATTGTTGGTAATCGTCTCCCATGCTCGGTGTCAATGCGCGTACGCTACTCGTATAGATAACATCTGTGCGTGTGTGTACTGTTTACTATAACAATGTGACCATGTGTGTGCACGTAAAGCATCTTTTATTTTGTGTGTGTGTTTTGTAGAGATCTTGTTTCTCATACTCTGACAAAAAGCACTGACTTTGTTAGTGTGCTTGTGAGTATCATTAGAAAGTGTGTGTCTCCTCCCTCCTCCTCTCCTCCTCTCGCCTTCACACACACACACCCACACACACACTCTTTAATGGAAACACTGCTCTGTCACAATTTTTTTCAAAGGTAAAGTGCAGGTTAATTAGTTTTATTTTTACTTTACTGCAGTGATTCTGGTAGTGTGTGCACTGTTGGGATTTATTTTTACTTTTTTCAAAGGTAGAGTGCAGGTAAATTTTTTTTCTTTATATTTTGTATTAATTTTTTTTTATATTTATTTTTTTCGGTTTTGGAATGAATTTGTTCATTATTTCTTATGGGGAAAATTCGCTTTTATATACATGCGAGTGTTTCGATATACAGTACTGTACAAGCATGCTTCCGGAATGAATTATGCTCGCAATCCAAGTTTCCACTGTAACCTGTTATCAAAAATAGACTGCAATTGTTGACATTGTAGCATTAATTGTTTTTTGCCTTTGATTATTTCATGCTGTGCTTTACCTGAAGTGCATGTCTTCTGACTGCAAGAAACCGGAGTACCCGGAGTAAACCCACCAAGCACAGGAAGAACATACAAACTCCACCAACCTCGACCCTGGAAGGGTCATATAGAGGTGCATGTGCATAGTGCTTAGGTTGTACAAATATCCTAATTTAGAATCAAATAGAATATTATTTAATTATTTATCTACTGTAGAATTTTGTAGGTCGAACAATTAGACAATGCTACTCCTTAAGCTATATAAGTAAAACGCCAACAAACTGAAATACAAACTTTTTTAAGTTAAGAACAGTTCTCAAAGCTTTCAGCATTATTCAGTAACTAATAAATTTTTCATAGGGATTGTTGTTTTGAAAAAGGCTACAAAACAGTCCAGTTATTTTATTATTAAAAATCAAAACAATAACAAATGGAAGTTTGACTTTTAGTTATATGATTTTGTTCCCTAATGTTAGGTTAAGTAATGTCAGCAGCTAAACTAGACAAAAACAGGCTGGTAGTAAGAGTATGAGATTTGACAAGTTGTCATTTAATGTTCAAGTAATGCAGAATTTTCTGTTTCCAATGTTTTGAACTGCGCTTATTATCACAAGACCACCCTAATAAACAGCAGATTTGCCTACAACCTGAGCCCACAACTATGTGAATCAGAATATTACTGTCAAGCAGGAGACCAGTGAATTGATATTGAATTGTTTTTGGTCATGAGTCACACATAAAATCTACTTTGTCAAGCAGGAATGAAACTATTAGAGAGGTTTATCTATGCAATTTGTTTCATGGCCAGCTGGAAGACTGGATGTTTGGGGGGGTGTTGGTGCTGCTTAATAATAAATCTGGTGAACATCTGTTACGACCTCTGGGTAATGGGCAAAGGAAAGGAGGGAAAATACAAAAGAGACAGGTGGAAAGAGTTTTCGCATTAGACATTCTGCCATGCAGACACCAATAATTATATTCAAGGGAACAGTCAGGAGCTGTCAAAAACTATGATAGAAAGATAGAACAGAAATTATAAAATAAAAAACTAATTAACAAAAATGGGTTAGACTGAGAGGTTGGCTTAACTGATTATAGACTGTTCATGCTATTAAAGAAAAAATGAATTTTAAGCCACTGAAAAAAATGTTTAATTATTAGTAAACAGCAAAGAACATTCCTTACAAAAAGCATGACTCATTTTTGTACATTCAACTTGACTTTTTTTGTATGTGGTCATCTAAAATATCAGCTGTGGTATGTACTGAACTTGAATGTCTGACTGAGAACCAACATCACTAACTGAACTGGCCAAATTGACTGTAAAGTTGGACAGCAAAGAGCATTACAGAGGTGAGAGATACCACACTGCCACAGTAGATAACATTAACACCCATAGCACCCCCACCACCTGGATCTGCACTGGGGTCTTCAATGAGGCAATCAGATTACTTAACACATTGCCACCTCAAAATGATCACCTGGACTATTCAAACTCTCAACATTGTATAACTCAATAACACTGCACACCTGGACTTTAGAAACCTGCATCTAACACATTTTCTTTGTTGTTGTTTCTGAAACTCTTTTTTTTCCTCCCAGAATTGCTGCTGCATTTATTACACTACACTCCATCATAGTTTACAGCTCATTGTTGCAATAGCTTCCTCTGCTTATGTTGTATTGTGTATTTATTACCCTGTACTCATCTCTTATGTAATCTACTGTACTGTACTGTCCTACGGTATTGTTTTGTGTTTCACCATGGTCTTAAAGAAACAACATTTCATTGCAGTGTATAAAAGCTTATAGAGGGATGACACTAAAACCCCACTTGACTTGACTTTATTGCAACTGAAAGTTACACCCTGTGTTAAAAGCTTCTTTAAGCAGCCCCTGCCAGCGTTCCTTCTGGTCCATGCAACGTTTTAACACACAGTGAATATCTAACAATTAAATGTAGCCCTTATTTGGTACATCTACTCCAGAAGGAGACAGAAGTGCTATGGTAAGGTGTACTAACAATCACTCACTCACTCCTTTTCTATATAGCCGCGGGGGCCTGGAGCCTATCCCAGGAGGCTTAGGGCACGAGGCAGGGTACACCCTGGACAGGATGCCAATCCACCGCAGGGCACACACACACACACACACGCACAGACACATGCATACACTCACTCACACACACACTACGGGCAATTTGGGAATGCCAATCAACCTAACCTGCATATCTTTGGACTGTGGGAGGAAACCGGAGTACCCGGAGGAAACCCACCAAGCATGGGGAGAACATGCAAACTCCATGCACACAGAGATGGGAATCGAGCCTGGCCGGGAATCGAACCCGGACCCTGGAGGTGCAAGGAGACAGTGCTAACCACTACACCACCGTGCCACCTTACTAACAATCAACAACAGAATATCAGCTCCTTATCAGTTCAGAGAAAAACAGTCAAGAGCCATAAAGACTCAATAACCAAGCACTAAAGATGCTAGTAAAGACTAGTAAAGACTTAACTGTTTGACCAAACTGCAGACACTTCTACAGGGATACTAATGGATCATCAACAAATCAGGCCCATAGGTATTAACAATGCATTTACACATTACATGTTAAGATTTAAGATGCAACAATAAAAAAGCTATATTTTTCTTTATTTCCACTCTATTGATTGGTGATGAGAATGCAGGTCCACTGAGCACAGCCAGAAGAGCACTCTTCACTAAATCCTGCAAGCAAGTTTCTACTGGCACTTTTCCAACGGAACACTTCAATCCTCATTCCTTTTTTTTTCTTTTCAAAATATGCAATACACATATTCCTCCTTTTTCAGCCATTATTATCTAGATGTGTTGATGCTTGGAGATTATATGTAGATCATACAATGTGATTATAATTTGGTAAATGTTTGCAGATTGCTGACATTGAGAAAAGTAATACAGTATGTGAGTCCAATAGTGTTAAAGCAATGTACACACACACAGACTGTATGCAAACACCACACAGAGGAAGAGCAAAAGAGAGAGAATGAGAAAGAGAGACTATTATTCCTCAAAGTGATTGAATATGATTCAATTTAATGTGTGGCTTATCTTTGACTTTTTTTCACCTTTATGGTGAGATTTAAAAAGTCCCCTAGTTACCCTTGGTTTTATGAAACTTAATAGAATATATATCTGTATTCATGAAACCTGTGTTTAGTATTGAATGCGGCTTCTACCGCAGTAAGTTCTACCTATGACAATGACTGTTTTGTTACTGTGTATACAACAGTCTGCAGGAAAATGTGTAACTTTTCATGGATTAGAACACAAAACACTCACATTGGTGTAGAATGTAATGTAAACCATTAGTTTTGACGCATACAAGTTTTGACATATGCACGATTTGGCTCTTGCATTTTAGCCATGTGCTAAAATAACTAAAACCACTGGGAATGCTTCATATTAAAATTAGTAATGACCAGTCATGACAGTAGACAGGAGGCCTAAAATCAAATACAGTATGAGAGAAACTATTACATTATGGGGTTTCACCAGTGTCATGACAAGAATGTTCTGGATCATGAATGTTCATGATGCTGCTATTGTCACATGTGGAGGAGAGGCAGGATGCAAGTGCAGACAGTGCTTTATTAAAGTGGAGTTTAAACATCAGAAATACAAGCGCTAAATACAAACAGTAACATAAAAGCAGAGACAACAGTGAACTAAACAGAATACGATTTATATACACAAACACACATATGTGAATACAATTAGGACTCATGAAGTGGAAGCAGAAACAAATGTCAACATCTGAGACCAACTGAATATGAAAGTCAAATACACAAGGGGACAAATATTGGAAGATCATGCCAGCAACACTGTCAAGGCAAGTTGACAGCACAGTCTGGGCTAGAAAGAAATCGCCTGCATCTTCTTATTTTTATCAGTCATGTTATGTTGCTGGTGTGCTTGGTTCTACAAAACCAAACTCCAAAAGAATTCACCATTACACTGATGTCTTAGGGCTGCTACTGTAGCAAGATATTCAAGATACCTCTGAGTAAGATTCAGTAATAGTATTTACTACATTATGAAAACAGTCCCTAGGAATAATAATATGGGCATGCTTATTAATTATTAGTAATTACCTAACATAAAACATTGTGGCTCAGATATTAGACATTTAAATCATAGAGGGCCTGGGTTCAATTCCCACCGCAGGGTCTGTGTGCATGTTCTCCCTGTGCTTGGTGGGTTTCCTCTGGGTACTCAGTTTTCCTTCTACAGTCCAAATACATGCAGATTAGACTAATTGGCGCCCCCAAATTGCCTGTAGTGTGTGAATGTTGACCAGAGGTTCCTAGATAGATGAATGGAGGATTATTAAACAGCATGCATCATAAAATCTAAAAAAATACCACAAATATTATCAGATTCATCCAGTATAATTTTTTTTCTATTTTAAGATACTAATTTTCAAATATTTGTTCTAATTTTAAACATTTAAAATAAATAATTGATTTTGTTGACATAAGATCGTTTAGACCTTGATGCTTGAGTAAAAGCATCTAAAACAAACTGAAAAACCATATACTGTAGTTCATTTACAAGAATCTCATTATAATAAGAAATCTGGTCAAGTCTGATATAATTTTTGCTGTGCATGGCCTGTTACTATAGATTTAAATTATTGTTTCCGAATTGCTTGTAGTATGTGAGTGATTGTGTGTGCTTGTATGTCCTGTATGGCTTTGCACCTTATCCAGGGCATTCCCCTGCCTAGTCACCTAGTGCCGTATGTCCCCTGGGTTAGGCTCCAGGCCTCCCGCAGCATCGATCTTCAACTACAGTTGTCCAGCACAGTTTGTAATTCAACACCTAAACACACCCACTGAGCCTAGTAATTGACAGATTAATTGAGTCAGCTGTGTTTCAGCAGAAGAATCACCTACTTGCATTGGACACTGGCCCTTGAGTGAGTGAGTGAATGAGTGAGTTGAGTAAGTGAGTAAAATTTAACTTATGGCAGGATATCTATGTTCTATATGCAGCACCTTTTAAATAAAAGAGAAGTAATAATTTTTTGGACAGTGATGCCTCTTGTACATCGTCTTATTATCTGCTGGGAGATGCCTGTGTCATTTCTAATCAAGAAAAACTTGATAGTTGAATAAAAGTAAATTTAAGTCAGAATTTGCCTGGTGTATGAATAATTTCAGGCTTGACTGTGAATCAACACCTTCTGACCAAAATGCTTTTATAAAACACAGAGCATGCTAAGATCAGCACACATCCCAGCACAACAATGCATTAGTGAGTCCACATTCAAAGTTACTTTGATGTACCTATAATGAAATGAGTCAAGAATAAAAGAGGACAACATGAGGAGTTCCTTTTGGCTCCTTTTATCTAAAATCTTTTATTCTAATTTTATTGCATGTGCTTGCATTTTCATAATATAAAGCCACAATGTAATACTCTAATGCTTTCTGTAAGAACAGTTGCTTTCTGATAAGAATTTGCTTCGTCTGTATTTTTCTTTTTAATCTTCACATTAAAATTTCACCTATAAAGAGGATTCATACTATGTTCACGCTCCTGAGCCAAGAGCAGAATAACATAAGGAGGTGAAGCACATAAAACAAGTGGTGTGTTTGGTTTTAGGTGAGTGTTTTATAGAGAGTTTGCCACTTTAGGCAATTTGATTCCAGGATGCATTGGTACAGTGACTCTCTGGAAAGTTTTACAGTTCTGTGAACAAGAGGATAGAGGAAGTCATGGATTAACTCAATATACAGCAGATTTCCTATAAAACCCTGCATTGTTACATGTATATAGGCTTAGGTGGACTCATATGAACTCTGAAAGTCTTAAATCAACACAGAGGATTTTACTATGTACCTGGAAAAACCATTTACTAAAACACACCCGTAATCTTGCTCATAATCTTTAAGCACAAGTTATAAATGCAAGTTTATCCTACAGACATGTACTGTATGCCAAAAAGCAATGATGTGGTGTGTAAGTAAGTAAACGGAAAGGAAATGAGATTCGATTTATATTACTACCACTTGATTTAGCCTGAGTGATTTGAAGAAATGCATTACAGGATTTGATTTGGAGACCGAATGAAAGCAGGTTATTTCATCTAGTTGGAACAATCTAACAACATGGAGTCAATCCTCTCTGTTACTGTTCAATAGGAGCAGGATATTTTGTCTTTTGTTTCTCATTTTCAATTTATTTTACCCAATTACATTAAACGGCCTTCAGTAAACTGAATTTACATACAAATGTTGGACAAAAGTAGTTTTAGCACAGGAGTTGACTTTGGAAATCTTCATTACCTGAGTCAGAGTTTCTCAGGGCAACCATCTTATACTGTACAATGGGAAAGCAAGCACAGGAAAACTTTGTGGACCAAAAGAACTGTAACATTTCTTATGCAACTTTACATAACAATGCATAAGGGCTAAGATATTTTTACACATCTTATGCAAATCTGCAAATCTCATCTTTTGCAGCATTATTCTAATGACTTTACTTGTCCGATCTAATATCAGGGACTTAAGAAAACAAACTGAAAGGCTGTGGGCCAGTTTCTATGGTATACAGTAGCATGCACTCATAAATAAATTGAAGCCTTTGTTTGGCAGGAGCACTGAAACCTGACCTGTGTTCACCTGAGCCTTTACCTGAGGCTGATCTCTTATGTGGAAGACCATCTGTGAGTGCTGCTTCAACGTCCACAGACACTAAAACTTTAGAGAAAGAGAATGATGGCAAAAACAACTTTGAATACCGAAGTCCAGCTGGTGGATACTTTAGCCCAGAGAGGATAAAAGAATCACATGTGGACTCGAAGAGCTCGATGCAGGTTTTCTTGGGGCACTGCATTGCTCATTTATAAGCGCTCTTTGATGCTCCAGCAGAATTAAAAATGAAAGGAATCAACAGAGCAGAGCTTCTGACTTAATAACTCCTTAGGGCAAAAGTCCATGTGAGAGTCAGTTCTACTGCTTTGACTTTATAAGCCGTGATCCAACTTGTGAGGTGGTCTTTCAGCTTCAGCCACTTCACCCTGATTTGAACCTGAACTGGGGCTCTGAGACAAAGTTAAGAGATTTTTACAGAACCTGAACGGGAGGTGAGAAAACCAGCACAGAATGGACAAATAAATCCCAGGACTGTGTCCAGGTTAAGGGCACCTCCATCAGGGAGAGTGACACGCTGTTCAAACGACACACAATGGGATGCTGCCATTTCCAAAGAGTGCTGTAGAGGCAAGGAATTAGCAAACATTTACACAGACAGGTAAGATGTTTTTTTTAAGATAAAACCTTCTTTTAACAAAAAAGAAAACTTTGATTACTGTATGATCAGAAAACACAATTTTTTTTTATATTTAATGTTGTGTAACATCTCCAAAACAAGTTTGTCACAGATTGAAATGTTTTATTTGTTAATCATTGCAGGTTTAATATTTATAGTTGTATTTATATTGCGTATATTTTTATTGTTTAATATCTACAAGACAAGTTATTTCCTGTTATCACTCTATATTATATCAGTTATAAACAGTCCTCTCATTTTTAATGTCTTTTGATGTTAATGAGACCTATTATCATGTCATGTTATTGACAAACAAGAACATTGTCTTATGTTCTTATTTTAGAAAAGACATGGACTGTTGCAAAGTACTGGTGACATCTTTTGTCATTGGGGTCATCTGAAAACTGTAGTCTGAATAGCCTAGAAATCAGCCCAGAATAATTGGTGCAATTCTGATACATTAAGAATATTCAACGTTCTTGTATTCTTGCTTTTTTGCATTTTTACCTATGGATCCTGCTTTTGGGTTACACTATATGTAAAAGAACATACAGTATAATCACAGACTCTAGATACATACTGGAGATTTCAAAACTATTAAATAACACATACAGTACAGTATGGCATTAGATAATTAAGTAACAACAACAACAGTCAGTTGTTGTTTTTTTTAAACATGAAGGTCAGCTGTTCTGGAATACTTTTTGCAGGAATAGTATTGTCAAGTGCATTTGAAAAAAAAAAACCATCAAGCACCATGATGAAACTGGCCTTCATGAAGACCATCCCAGGAAGGCAAGACTAATCTTACCTCTGCTGCAGCGGAGAAGTTCATTTAAAGTGCCAGCCTCAAAAATCATCAATTCAAAGCACATCAAATTAGAGGCGTTATGAAGGCTGTTCAGAGCATCAGTAGCAGAGACATCTGTTATCTGTTCTATATCAGATTTTGCTTTCAAAAGAAATAAATAAAGAGAAAAGAAAAGAAATACAAATCAGGAAAGGACATAAAAACAGAAGATGTGTCAAAACTTTTGACTGGTAGTGCAGTATGTTATCATAAAGGACAATAAATCAGTTCCACATTTCTGACCGCAGTCATAAAATGTAGAATAATTATCGCAGTGCTTGCTCACTCAGAATCAGTATCAGAATCCCTGCTTGGTTTTATTCAGCAGACTGTGCCAGGTACCAAGTGTATTATGTACAATGTGCCAAGAGCATTATGTACAGCATGTGTGCTTGGTGGAGCTTTTAACCCAATATTCACAAGTTTTTTTTTTTTTTTGAAGCATTACATAAACAGTATTCCCCCCAGCTTCTGAGGGATTATGAGGCTGTGAGATATAGTGTATTGCCCTTGGCACAATGGTGCTCTGCATGTTATTTCTGATGCCCTGTAGCAGTGTGTATCTGTCTCACTCCCTTTGAAAACATACCCCTTTTAGACACGTTTCCATTACATACAGTCAGTTTGATTGTAGTACAGTATATAACAAGATTAATTCTAATTCAATTGGTGAATTGAGAGAGAGAGAGTGTGTGTGTGTGTGTGCACATGTCATTCTTTACCTGTAATTTTTTTTCGTTGCAAGGTACAGTATGAGACAACTGATAGCAATAATAAAATAATAACTCACAGAAAAATATATATATATATGTGTGTGTATGTGTGATTGATCAAATAGTTATGCTCTTATAGATAACCTTACAAATCCATAGTGTTAAACATAGATACAGTTATGTAATTATTCAATCATGTGGCAGCAGCACAATATGCATAAAATGTAGATCCAGGCCAAAAACTTTAGCTAATGTTCACATCAAACCTCAGAATGGGATCTGAACTGTGGCATGGTTGTTAATGCCAGATGGGCTGGTTTAAGTGTTCCAGAAACTTACAATCTCCTGGGATTTTCACACACAACAGTCTCTGGGATTTACATAGAACTGTGTTTAAAATAAAAACATCTTGTGCGCAGAGGTCGTGCATGTGCAGGCTGAAATATCTTGCTGATGAGAGAGATCATATGGGAATTAACAAACTGGTTTGAGCTGACAGGAAGTCTATACTGTCTCTATTATTCACTCTTTACCAGAAGTGAGCACAAAAAAAACACATCTTGGAATGCACAACAACATTAAACCTAAAATTAGATGGGCTACAACAGGAGAAGACCACATCAGGTTCCACTCCTGAACTCCAGAACAAGGATCTGTGGCAATCATAGACACAAAAACAGGTGATTACTTTTAAATCATCTATGCCATGATCAAAATCACAGAGACTGGTTTAGATTAGATGTCCAGTTTGGACGAGTCTCTCTCTCTCTCTCTCTCTCTCTCTCAAGGCATGGTGCACATTCTGAAATGCTTGTCTACTCACCACAGTTGTAAAACGACTTCCTGTCACCTTCTTGTAAGCTCAAATCAATCCAGTTTTTCATATTTCTTTTTCAACAATGTGTTTCTGCCCTCTGAACTACAATATGCTCTATGTTTTTCACAATATTTGAGTAAAATCTATAGACTGAAAATGCCTCGATGGAGGCCCTATTCTACCTTAATTTATTAATTGCAATACACTGTGAATAAAAAAAAGCATTGAGCAAATGAAATTTAGAAGTTTATACAGTGGCAAGAAAAAGTATGCTTACCCTTTGAAATTTCATGTTTTTCTGCATTAATTTGTCATACAGTAAAATGTGCTCTGATCTTCATCTAAGTCAAGGGTATGGACAAATATAATGTGCCTTAAATAACAACACAAAAAAATTCTGATCTTTCCTGTCTTTTTTGAACACATTAGCATGTAGCTGTGGATCAGACCTGCACTTTGTTCAAGAGAAATTCTTGCCCATTCTTCCTGACAGAACTGTGTTAGCATTGACATATTCATTGGACTTCTCATGTGTACTGTATGACTCTCTGCAAGTTATTCCATAGCATGTCTATTGGGATGAGGTCTGGGCTCTGACTTGGCCACTCCAAAAGTCAGATTCTGTTTTTCTGAAGCCATTCTGTTGTGGACTTGCCCTGATGTTTTGGGTCATTGTTCTGTGGCATCACCCAACTTGCTGACGTACAGACATTCTCACAATATCCTGAAGATTTTTTTTTATATGCTTGGGAATTCATCTTGCCCTCTATGATTATTTGGGCCTGCTCTGCCCTGATGTAGCAGAGCAGGCCCAAATAATGTTTGGTTTCCTCCATGATACTTTATGGTTGAATGTTTTCATGATGATACAATGCCCTTTTTACAGTTCTTTCCAAATAGTTCAATCTTAGTTTCATCAGTGCACAAAACTTTTTGTCAATACCGCTGTGGAGTGTCAATGTGCTCTCTCTCAATCTTCAGCTATGTTCTTTTTACTCGTTAAATTTTTAGCTTCCTTTGTCATGTCCTGTCATGGACACATTATTCGTTCAATGTTTTACATATTGTATACTCATGAACACAGATGTTCATCAGTTCGAATGATGCCTTCAAATCTTTGGGTGTAAATCGAGTTGTTTCTCTAATTTATCGATAAGTCTCAGTTGTGCTCTTCAGGTCATTTTCACTGAGTAGCCACAGTCCCGAAGTGTCTCCATTTGCCTAAATGTAGACTGGTGAATTTCTAAAGTCTTTGAAATCACTTTGTAACCCTTTCCAGCTTTATGCCAATCAACAATTCTTGATCATAGATCCTTTGATGAGTCACACCATGAAATGAAAGGAAAGAGTAGTGGAAGCTAAGTAGAGAAGAAAGATGACAATCTGTGAGCAGCAGTATGGCGTCATGTCAAGAAAGAGCACCACAGATGTCACGTTTGCTTTGAGAATGCCGATTGCGAAATATAGATGAGAAACTGTTGCATTGTGCGTTTGTACATCTAAAGAAAACATATGACAGGGTGCCCAGAGATGCTGTGGTACTGCATGAGGAATTCAGGAGTGGCAGAGAAATACAGTATGTGAAGGTGGTGCGAGACATGTACAAGGACAGCTTTATAGCGGTGAGGTGTGCCATAGATACAACAGACTGGTTAAAGGTTATGGTAGGACTGCATAAGGGTAATCAGTGGTGAAGTACACCAGGTTAACGTTAGACAAGCGTCGCCATGGACTCTAGCGAATAATATTGTGATCAGCAGCGAGATTAGGAAACATGTTGAGATGAGTCTAGAGAGGTGGAGGGGTGTACTGGAGAGAAGATGCATGAAGATCAGTAGGAGACAGAGAACATGTGTGTATATGAGAGAGAGGGTATGGGAAATGTGCAATTGCTTGGTGTAGAGGTAGGAAAGGTAGAGGAGTTTAAATATTTAGGGTCAACATGGTCAACAACCTGGTAGAGAATTAAAGTAGAGAGTGCTGGCAGAATGGAATGGGTGGAGAAGAGCAGCAGGAGTCATCTGGGACAGAAATGTATCGAATGAATATGAAAGGGAATGTTTACAGGACACCAGTGAGATCAGCAATGTTGTACGGTTTGGAGATTTTGAAGCAAAGCTGAAAATGCTGTTATTTGCTTTGGGGGTGACAAGAATGGACAGGATTAGAAATCTGTATATTAGAGGAACATTGCAGGTAGTACAGTTTGGAGACAAGGTTAGAGAGGCCAGATTAAGATGGTTTAGACATGTGTAGAGGAGGGATGAGGGGGATATTGGGGAGGAGAATGTCAGGTAGGAGGAAAAGAGGAAAGGCCCAAGAGTAGGTTTATGGATGTGAGCGTGGACATGTACAGTAGGAGGTTAGAGTGACAAGGGAAAACATGGTAGATGATAGACATCTAGAGTTAGATGAAGAAAAATGGCTTTCTGTGGTGACCCCTAATGGGAGCAGCCGAAAGATAAAGAAGAAGAAAAGGAAGCTCTTTTTGGCGAGGCATGGATCACATTAGCGTATACTTTTTGTGCGTAGCAACACCATTCACATTTAAAAAGGGTGAGTGGTTTTGTAGCTCTAGTCCACGCCTCCAAACTCATTTTCTTAACAAGACTCCAGGTATGCTAACACCTGACTCCAATTAGCTTTTTTTGAGGTAATTAACTCAAGGATTCACATACTTTTTTCACTAGCACTATTTTTATGGTTGTTCTCAAAGACATGACATTTTTTTGTTATTAATTTTCGCACATTATATTTGTCAATGCTCGACTTAGATGAAGCTCAGATCATATTTTATGACAAATTAATACAGAAAACTATAAAATTCCAAAAGGTTCACATACTTTTTTTTGCCCTTGCTAGTTCCTCTGATTGTGTGGAATGATCTTCCTTCACATTTATCCAATTGTGAATACTTTTCATCAGCATACCAAACATTGCACAATAGGCAACAATCCGCATACTGCATTCTGCTCTGCAGTGAATTGGCTAGAAGTGAAACATTTTAGGAGACATACTGTAGATGTACTAATCTTACATTGCAATATCATTTTCATGTCTTTTTTTTTTTTTAATGAATCACACCCACATGGCTAATGCGGCATGGGGTCGATATAAAGCAAATCATGTGTAATTTCATTTCAAGTAAAGATGAAAAGCCATGCAAATTAATTTTGTATGATATTTATGATAAAACTAATGTCAATTCAAATTTATATGCTCAATAAAAGTATTGTGCATAGGTAATGATCCATTTACCCTTTTGTAAGGTAAGAACTCTTGCCAGTGGATTATAAGCAAAGCCCATATTTCTTTAACTTGTTCTCCAGTAGTGACTAGACTGCAGAACCTTTGTAGTCACATAACATAATGCTGTAGGCTTACTTATTTACCATATGTATCAAAAGGTCAGGGTAATAGTGCAGACTAGAATAAAGAGACAAGCACAGCACAAAACAGAAAGAGAGAGGTCTGCTATTTGACCAGTTCCCCTCACTGGTTAAACACAGACGAAGTGAAACCAGAAAAAAAGAAGATAAAAAAAAAAAAACAATGGCAAAGAATCCATAATTTTCTCTTTTAGCAGAATTGGTTACGGTTGCCTGCTCCACTCTCCCACAGGGTATTTTGGTGCTCCAGTGAAAGCTAAAGTGAAAATGATGAGTTGTTTCACTGGAGATTTGGGGTGGGGGGAATTAATGTGTTTGAAGTGTGTACAAAGCTTGGCTTTGCATGGCTATTTGTTTAAAGTGCATGGGTGGCTGCAGTGCAAATAATTTGTCATTAAACGGATGTCCATTTAAAAGCCAGCCTCCCAGGATATGGATTTAATGCCTGTTTAAACCATTTGTTGGACATGAAAGAAGAGGACCAGTCTGATGAAATTACAGTGTGAGGGTATTCAATAAGAAGATATGTATATAAAATACCTTTACCTGCAATGGATTGGCACCCTGTCCAGTGTGTACCCTGCCTCGTGCCCTAAGCCTCCTGGAATAGGCTCCAGATCCCCGCGACCCTGAATACAGGATAAAGCGGTATAGAAGATGAGTGAGTGAGTGAGTGATAATACCTTTATTGGTTAATATTAAATGTTACTCCATTACTAACTTCAAATTGATTTACCAACAGTATGATAGTGTGTGTTTATGAATTTATTTGGACAGGTATATAATCATTCCTATAGTCTGATATACAGTATGAGACATACAGTAAGGAGGCAGCACAGCGGTTAGTGGTTCGATTCCCGACCAGGTTCAATTCCCACCTCTGTGTGCATGGATTGGCCCAGGGTGTACTCCCAGGGTGTAAGTGTCTTAGAATAGGCTCCAGGCCCCCCGCGACCTTCTATTCAGGATTAAGCAGTATAGACGATGACTGAGAGGGAGTGATGAGACCTAAGGAAAGGAAGAAACCACATATTAGTTTTGAAAAGTTTAGGGAAGTAACTGTGTTGCAGCAGCTAATCTCATCAAAAAGTCCATTCTGAGAGTCTGTGTTTGTCCCTCTTATGTCCACAGAAGTTTTTTTTTCAGGTAATTTTTTTCTCCTTCAGAACTCCAACTTTAAGTAAAAAATTTTTTTTTCTATAATGGTATAAATTAATACACTGCTACCTTGCACCTCCAGGGTCAGGGTTCGATTCCCACCTCGGGTTTGCATTTTCTGTGTGCTTGGTGGGTTTTCTCCGGGTACTCTGTTTTCCTCCTACAGTCCAAAGACATACAGTTTAGGGTAATTGGTGTTCCTAAATTGCGTTAGTGTGTGAATGATAATTGCCCGTCGAGCTGGCAACCCGACCCCAAAGTAACTGGCACTGAAATTATGGATATATCTCCAGGGTGTATATACATTTATTTTATTTATTTATTTTTTTAAGCAATGTTGTTGATGTTGTACTGCTATTATTTAAATGTACATTTATTTATGTAACTTGGACATAACTGGCTAGATGATTAATAATAAATTTGTATATGTAGTAAAACTTGATGATGTTTCTTTTTTTTATATTTATCTTACCGTGAAGATAATCTAAACAAAAAGAAACTGGACCATGAAGTAAAACAAAGAACTCGTTGATGAAGCGAAAAAAGAAGGTTGCCTTGTCTAATGAATGGTGTTTTGTTTTACATCATGTGGATGGCTGGTTGTGTGTTTGTGTTGCTTTCTTACTGAGGTATGGTACCAGGATGCGCTATAGAAAAAAAGGAAGCTGGCAGAGGCAGTATGATGCTCTGGGCAATGTTCTGCTGGGAAGCCTTGGGTGCTGGCATTCATGTAGATGTTACTTTCACCCATACTACCACCTACTTAATCATTATCATAGACCAAGTACACTCCTCAATGGCATAATTATTTCCTAATGGTTTGCCCTCTCTCAGCAAAATATTGCACCCTGCAACAATAGAAAAAAATGTTCGGGAAGGGTTTGAGAAACATGACAAAAAGATAACGGTGGCGAATCACCTCCAAATCACAATCTATGGAGGCCCCACCTCACAACTTTAATTTAAAAGAATTTAAAGGATCTACTTCTTCTTCCTTGTCTTTCTGCTGTTCCCTTTCAGGGGTCGCCACAGCGAATCATCTGCCTCCATCTAACCCTATCCTCTGCATCCACTTCTCTTAC
>JAQMYJ010000005.1:20488492-20500323 GCA_030014305.1 Clarias laeviceps
GATGCCCTTCCTGACACAACCCTCTGCATTTATCCAGACTTGGGACTGGCACAAGAAGACCCCCCCGTGGTTGCATTAATTTAAAGATTCTACTGCTAAGATCTTTATGCCAGATACCCGAGTACACCTTTAGATTTCTTGTGGAATCCATGCCTTGGGCAGTCAGAGTTGTTTTGTGGCACAAGGGCACCTACAGTACCTATTAGGCGGGTGTTTCTAAAGTTATGGCTGATCAGATTTCTTAACTTAATTTCTTAACATACATTTACTTTGATAGTGAGTATTGTACACAATATTCCATCTTTAACTGGTAACTGCAACTGCAAAAGACACTGTTAACTTGTCAGTAAATTATATCTTTTACCATCTGTCAAATATACTTGTTAATAATTGATATGAGACAGATGGTAAGTGCTTTGCAAAAGCTCCTGTTACAATGCACATGTCTTCAAGTGGAGACAGTGGAGGTGGGTCCTGTTCTCACACACTGTGCAGTTCCATGGAACATCGACAGATGGAATAGTAACAGAGGTTTATTGAAACTTAATAGGACTTTGATGTTGGACATTAACAAGCCATTCCTCACCAGAAATAAGCGTAGTAAGTGTCTGACATCCTGTCAAGCTCAGTAGTTTTACTGTACTTGTACCCTTTGTTTGTGAGAATTTTCATAATGATGCGCTGCATAATGGTGCTATCTAGCAGTGTACAGTATTTCATGACATTTTGGGTTCAGTTCTCTAAAAGGAAGCTGTTTTAGTCCCATGAAAATTGAAGGAACTTTCAAAGACAAACTTTGAGACTATGCATATCCCTGACTGCTGTAATAGGGGTGGCATGATGGCTCAGTGGTTAGCACTGTCACCTTGCACCTCCACGATCGAGGGTTCGATTTCTGCCTCTGCATGTTCTCCCCGTGCTTGGTGGGTTTCCTCCAGGTAATTCGGTTTCCTCCAACAGCCTAAATACATGCAGATTAGGCTAATTGGCTAATTTAATAACTGATATTTCCTGTAGTGTGTGAATGATTGTGTGTGTGTGTGTGTGTGTGTTTGTGTGTGTGTGTGCGCCCTGAGATGGATTGGCACCCCGTCCAGGATGTACCCCGCCCCATGCCCTGCGTCTCCTTGGTAAGGCTCCAGGCCCCCTGCAACCCTGTATACAGGATGAATCCGTATAGACAATTACTGTAGTGAGTGAAAATGAGTGAAACATGAGAGCTAAGATAACATCAGCACTCTGTATTAAGATAACAGATACAGATATTTAATGTACAGTACAGTAGATCATATTGAAATGTAATTTTTATTGAAGAATTTCCTTAAAATGAAAAAGTCATCATTGGAAAAGAGACATGTTTTTCATCAAGTCTGAATGGTGCTCACACATTTCTGAAGTGCACACATATTTCCTTCTTCCTATCATTGTAATACATCTTACACTAGAAATGGCTTTGTATTTTATATATACAGTACACTTTCTAACTTTATTAGATTTGATTCTCTTTATTTTCTATAACACAATCACAATCATTTTTAAACTTTCCCAAACTGGGCTCTACTTAACCCTATGGAAAGGTGCCACTGACTGCCACTTTGCTAGGGTTTTTCTTGTGTTTTATTATCTGGTAGTTGGATTTTTTTTTTCCAGCATGATCACCATCTCAGTTGAGTCAAGAGCCAAAAATACTGTCACCTTCACAGCATAAAAAAGAAAAGAAAGAAGGAAAAGTTGCTCATTAAAATGGTGAAAAGGTCTTGTGATCTTGGCAGCATCTTGTGCCAGACTGGCAATATAAATTCTGTCTGTCATTATTTCAGACTTTGACAAAGTGAGCCTGTCTGTGAGAATGCCACAAGTTTGTTGCCACAGTAAACAGCGCATATGCATGCTCAGGTTTTCTGCAAATCAGCAACTCTGTTAAGAAAATAAAAGCCTGATGCCGGCTGGGTGGATTAATAACACTTAGCAGATGACAGTGCAATGTCCTTGTGACAGCATAACTTGATTTTCTCATGTTTGAATATTTGGGCTCCATTAATATGTCTAACATTGCAGCTTTTTTTTTTTTTTTTTTTTTTGCAGTGTAGTGTAGTGTAGTGTAGTGTAGTATAGCAGCGATGCTTTGTTAACAGACCAAGCAAAGGATATGGCAGTTGGATACAGAAAACCAATTAAGTTAAGGTCTGTTTTTATGTGTGTTTGTTTATTCTGCACTTGACTCTTTTAAGATTTGTCCAAAGGCTATATACTACCCCCTCTAGTCTCACGGCCATTGTTATTTATTGTTCCGAGCTCTAGATTCATTCTTTTTTTTCCCTATAAATTCATAACTTCTATAATTCATTTTAAAAGTTAATAATACAGTATATTCAGAGCACCATCAGACATGGCCCATATCCTCTCTAGAGAAAGAACACAGTGCATGTGATGGTTGTTTGGTTGAAGACCTTCCGTTAGATATATTACAGTATTTGCAGTTGGTAATACTATCAATAATAATAGTGTATTTTGATAGTATGGATGAAGAAATGTTACTGTTTATATGATGCCTTGGGATACTAATATTGAGACTTCAACACCTTACAGGTCCTGTCCACTCCTTCAAACAAATGCACTCACAGCATTGAGAAGTTTCAAGAGACAAAATAAGAAGAGCGAGCAGGACACCCAGCAACGGATTAGGATCACAACCTTTTTCTTTAGTGCAACAAACCTCAGAATAAATAAATAAATAAATAATCTCATCTCCTGATGCTCCCTACATGACCCAGACTCTAACTGTCCCTCAGACCCACTGTTGCAGCTCCTTATCTGGATTTACATCCACCACCATCTTCACTCTGAAAAATTCAAGCCTCCCT
Source organism: Clarias laeviceps (assembly GCA_030014305.1). Taxonomy (NCBI): domain Eukaryota; kingdom Metazoa; phylum Chordata; class Actinopteri; order Siluriformes; family Clariidae; genus Clarias; species Clarias laeviceps. The sequence goes on from JAQMYJ010000005.1 coordinate 20,491,357, forward strand.
GAAAGAGCCAAGACAGATCTCATCACTCTCTGGGGTTAGCTCAACGGTGAAGAATGATAAAGGATGCAGTAATTCCCTAGTGTCATTCAGCTGCAGAGCAACCATGGTGAAGGTGACTGAGTACAGAGAAAGATATGAGGCGCACCAGAAAAACACTTCTCTCTCAGTCTCAGAACAACCCATGTTTTCTTCCTTTGTCCACTTAGAAATTCCCCCATGCCAGTCCCCTAGTTCTATATTTTACCTGTACAGATTGCTCTCTATTCCTTTCTCTGATCCACAAGACAACAGGCATTGTGTACACAGGTCAACTCTTTCTCTATCCATTAGAAAATGCCATTTGTCCTTCAGCTTGAAGAGACCCCAAGAGGCAAAAAAGTTCCTGCTCAAGCCCCGTGAACAAATTATTACAGACCGTAATGGAAAAGTAGACACGTCCCATCACCTTGGCATTTCCACTGTCAAATCCAGGACTTCCGAGGGTGACACCAGCTCTGATTCAATGGTGCAGGTAGCCAATTTATCACCATTTTCATTCAAAGCAGGGTGCCACTCATCCTCAGATGTGGTCAGAGTGAATGAAAAGGCTAATGATGTCTCAGGGACTCTGCAGAGCAATCAAAGGGGGCACGTTGAAGGACCAGGTAGGAGTCTCAGCTGCCTTTCTTTGCAGCAGTCACTGCAAATGGGGTCAAGCAGAGCCTCTCTCCCTTACTCTTGCACTTCCTTTTCCTCCATTTCCATACCATCAGTGATGATAATGAGGCATTGGTCAGTCTGAACACGGCTCACAATATCTTAGCCAGTGTAGTTCCACTTTAAACCCTGCCTGCATGGTCACCTTGTGATTTGCACCTCATGCATATTTAATGGGATGGCCTAAGCACTCTCTTCAGATTGCTTCATGTGTGTATGCCTGTGTATATGATGAAATGATTACACAATGATGTTGTCTCTATAGAGGAGTGGAATCAATAGAGGAGTGAGGATCAGACGAGTGGAATCAATCCAATCAGCATTGCAGAGGAAGAGATGGTTATCAACTGGGACTGGGACAAAGCAATGGAACTACGTAGATGAGAGTTAATCTGGCTTTGATGGTTAGAAAGGTTTGTAAGGTTAGCTAGGATAAGGCAGGACACAAGGGATGGTCCTGAGACTAACGATAAAAGAATAATAGGGAATGAAATAAAGAATTTAGACTTTGTGGCAATAAACTGAAGTCAGCTGATGACCTGAATGTACTGAATGAACAGGTTACCACATCAATGTTTTTTACCTCCCTGATGACACAGACATGTTCCAGGACTCATTTTGTGGGAGCATGAGGACACCACACATGAATTAGCCACCACATTGAATGTCATAATCAATGCTAAAGATGGTCAAACTACTTGTTTTTTGGGCCAGGTGGTGTATATGGCTGTAATTAAGTCATGCTTATATTTTTGCACACAAATAAAACAAGGATGTTGCAGTTGTGCTGGGTGTCCCCTACAATACATGCAATCAGTCTTGCTTTTTTTGAAATGGGGTCAATCAAAAGACTTACAGTACAGGTGTGTGTGTGTGAGAGAGAGAGAGAGAGAGAGAGAGAGAGAGAGAGAGAGAGAGAGAAGGAAAGTGATATGTGGCAGATAGAGGATAAAAAATATGAGGGTTTGTTGGTGATATTCCTACATCAACCATAATGCATGATCTTCATATTTTTTCAGCACTCCAGCTTCTCCCAGCAGCAGGATTTAGTCTCTTGTCCTGACTCCCAAGCACATTCTCTGGCTAAATGATTTCTCCCATCTTGAGTAGAGAATAATTGGCCTCTCTGCAGCGCATTGATCTTTTGCATGCAGTCTGCAGGGCATGTGACAATCTGAGTGCGTGACTGCGCTCTGGAGGGCAAACACCACCAATCACCGCAGGCAGGGAACAGAAAAGAACAGTTCTCACCAAGGTTTTTTTTTTTTTTTTTAAGCAATTTTCTTTGAACATCTCTCTCTCACTCTCTCTCACTCTCTCTCTTTGACCTATCCTTCTTTCTTATTCAGTCATTGCCATCCTTTGTCTCTGACATTGTCTGCTTCTTATAGTGACTCATTCAGCAGAATATCTTAACCCTAACTTTATCAGCTTCACTTCAGATCCTGCTATAAATAAAAGGCTAAGCAGTTATCAGAAACACCTCTGCTGTAGTCAGCATGAAACACCTTAGCCTGGAGAAGAAAAAAGCTGCAAAATGGTTCAGAAAACTGCTCTTCTTCCAACTGTGCATTGTTATTGCCGAGAATATGTCGCTATCAAATCAAGATAGCAAATAATAGCAGAGCATTTTCTGGGTAAGGTTTAATAGAAGGCTGTATTATTGCAACAGTTGTAGAATCGTAATATTGTGCCTGCATGAATGTGTGTGTGTGTGTGTGTGTGTGTGAAACATAACTTGTTTCCCCTTTAGTGAAGTCTGGAGTGAACGTGAGGAGCTTTTCCCACAGAAGAGTGCCATGTTCCCACCCTGAAATGGTCCCTACACCACAGGAGCGTGTTGTCCATCCCCACTTGTTTAAAAGCTGTACTTATGGATCCAACAGCGGTGACCAGCTCCAGCTCTTGAGCCTTAAGGTAATACAGTAATATTTGCATTTACATGCTCTGGTTATGGAATGTACTTTTATTGCTGCAGTATTATTATTTGATATTGCTAGTTCGATTAGTATTACAATGCATGTTACCAATTATTATGTAATAAAACAGCGAAATAATTCTAACACCATCTTAGAGGAAGAGCACATTCATTTTCATAAATGTAGGTTGATGCAAAATGCATTCACACATTCCGTTCCTTCTTCCTGGTCAGGGTTTGTGACGGTTTAAAATAAGCTAGTAGTTTGTTCGTATTCGGGGATGTATAACCTAATACAGTATTTATTAGAAAATGTTTCAGACAGGTACAAACATTATAACTGCACTCCAGTTTAGACCAGCTATGACCTCCACTGATGTAGCTGAGGTCGAGGAACTGCTGATGGTGGTGTTTCTCGTTTTGTGTTTTCCAGTATTTTTGTGAGCAAAGTGGTAGAATTCATGTTTAATTCCTAAAAAGATTACCCGTTGAGTTTAGACCACGTTTATCTCTTATTAAATCTCAATACAGATACAGATATTTTAGGTCCTAAACACTAGAAATAGTGGCACTCCTACTCCATGGCAACATACAGATGATACATATTTCAGTGTTGTGCTTGTGTCAGTAAATACTGTGAATATGCATGCATGCATTTTTTTTTTCTTTACAGGAGGCTTTACAGCTCTTACGGCCGGACTTCATCCTCCGCTCTCAGAGACGAATAAATCGACTGGAGCAGAGGGCAAGAGAGAGGCGGGGATTAAAATCTGCAGATTCCACAATGTTGTGGAAGGCCACCAATAGGAGGCAGATCTGCACCAAGCCACACCCACTCAGTGGTATGACATGGGTTGGAGGTGAAATCTTACTGAAATGGCTGTTAAATGCTGGACGTGTGTACAGTATAAACCACTAGTGTACAGTGGGGGCCAGAAGTATTAAAACTACATATGGCACTTCTCCCTGGCCACAAATCAGGTGATGTCAGTAATCAGTCTGAAACTACAGTATCTGGCTGAAAAGTGCAAATTAGAATCAGCTGGTTTAGTTAATGGATCAAACAAATTTGAGACTGGACTTTAACTTTCTGAAGCTGGGGCGTCCACCTCTGCATAAAAATGCCTAAAACTAGGGAATTCTCAAGAGCATTATTTGCACATTATTTTTGAGAATGTCAGGATAAACACTGAATTTCACTTTTTTCTTAATTTTTTTTCACCCCTGTATGCAGCATTCCTCATAGTAGTATTCAGAATCAGACACACTTTGTGATAACCACACTGCCAGCCAAAACAGCCCTTTATTTAAGTTTTTTTTATTATTATTTACATGAACTATTTTTAAATCCTAACTGAAGTACAAGTGAAGCAAGAGATATTTAGATGTTTTATGAACTGAGAAATGACTTTATGGGGACAATTTTATTCCAATTGAATCTACTCGGAAAAAGCCCTAATATTTATCTCTATAATTAGGTACTTTCAGCACTCCACATATTGTTTTAAAGTTAATACTATCCCTGTGTTTAAGTATTTTACAATAGGCCTTACGGTTTCAGTCTCAGTGTGTGCCTGCATTTAATAAAACACTGACTTAAGGTCCCATTAAGATCTGAGATCAAACATTTATTACATTTCACAAAGATTTTATTTAGAAAATTTATGAATTCACTTATAATTGTTTGTTTATTAATACACTGTGCTGTATTTTCCTTCTAGGAGCACATAAGACTCTTAGACTTCTAGTTTATGGTTTGCTACAGTTAGGTATAAAATATAGATGTGTTGATTTGATGAGAATCAATGAGAGATCGTTATTACCTAAAACTTGATTTTATTTTCATATACTAATGTATTTCTAATAGTTTAATTCTTTTATATCATAGCAATTTGCCACATATTATATATGTTGTTAACATAATAGTTTTTAAACCAGTGCTATGTAATAGCAGCTGTAAATAGTAGCCTCCTAACCCACCTTTTCCCTTTAATAATACCTCAAGTTAATACCTCAAAACACAGCTTGTCATGTCACTGAGTAACTTGAAAGAACCTCCTCTGCCCTGAAGACTTTCCAGTGGTTTAAAATTTACTGACCTTTACAAAGTGCTGACATCTAAGATCCTTTCTATACATGTAAAATGAACCTGTCCCCCATAAACCTATTTAAAGAAAGTTTACAGAAATGTGATTTGCAGACATAGATCCATAAAAGGTTTTCATACGTTAGATAAACTGTATATGTTTTTTATATTATATACACTACATACTGTATGTATTTCATATATGAAAAGGACACTACAGTACATGTGTATTCCACACCCACCGATCAGCCACAACACTAACACCACTGCCAGGTAAATCAAATAACACCGATTATCAATTACATATGAGTAAACTGGTGACAGGATCATGAGCAGCCAAGGTTCATCTATGCCCATGGGGACCAAGCGCCAGTCTGTCCAGTCTAATCAAATAGAAAAGCCAATGTAGCAAAAATAGCTGAAAGACGTCAATGCTAGCCAAGATATAAAGGTATTAGAACATTCACCTATATGCTGTGTATAGAACTTAGCAGAAGAAGAGTTCAAAGTTGTTGGAGATCTCAATCCAACCAGCACCCATGGAACAAAACAATGGAACAAAACTAGTCCTATCCATAGTGGTTCCACACTGCAACCCACAGCACCCAAAAGATGCACTACTAATGTCTCGGTGCCAGAAACCACAGCATAGCCCTAAAGGTCTTGTGGAGTCCCGAGGGGCCAGAGCTGCCGAGGCGGCCAGGGGAACCTACACAATATTGGCTTGATGTTTTGCCCTGTTGATGTAAAGCCTGATTGGTGTACAGTATATGATATGACACAAATGTAACATTCTTAACATTTTCATAACATTTTTTTCTTTGTTAAAAATATGTTAACATTAATAAAGCTGCAATTTGCCATGCAGTACTGTTTGCACTATTGTCAAAATTATTTAAAAAAAATAATAAAAAATAATCCATCTTCTGATAATTAGAAATGCAAATCCAGCAGCTCTGGTGTACAAACTCTAATAAAACAAAAACTCAACAAGTCCCTTTTATCAAGGTTACATAAAACAACTACCAAATGTGTTTAAAAAAGCTATTCATAGGTGCAAGAAAATGTATATTTATCACACATGCATATGGACAGCTGTAAGCAATAGATATAATAACTCATAAATCACACATGGATGGTCAAGAGTGAGCAGAAATATATGCAAAACGCAAAAAATAAACCTCATTCACAGATTACACACAAAATTATTCGTACACATTCTTGATAAATGAGGCTCTTATTATACCATATTGTAAGAACATGAAATATGAACTATAGATTTCAAAGACAGTCAAATTGTACTATACTGTAATGGATTGCTTGCCATCAGCATGAGACAATAATGTCTGTTGCATTATTAAGTTGCTAGCATGGAATTGAAGAAGCCTATCTGTTCCAACGCTTTCACTGATTCATCAGTTGCAGTATTGAGAGAGTGGCTGCAGTATTGAACAAAAATAGACAGCACAGTCCTTGCTGACGTGCTTTGCAATTTGCAAATATAATTATTTTGTATTAAACTGAGGAGCATGTTATTATGGTGATAGAAAGATGTTAATCATGGTGCATTTGTTTTTAACATAAGTTGCTATAGACGCCGTACAGCAAGGCACCAGCAGCAATGCAACGGCAGGCATTAACTAGCTTAAATGGTGCAATCTATTCTATACCAGTGTGTGCTTTTTTAAAAAAAAGATCATTTTATACAATTTCACTGGAAAACTTTTGGGAAAAAAATAAAATATTCGATGCTGTTACGGAACACAAAGAAATCACCGTGCATTACAAGTCATGCTTTGCTTCTCTGGCAAAATTAACCTGCTTTGTGGTTGAAGTGAGATGTTTTGATGTGACCTCTTTTTCACAGTGACTGGAAAATACTGAAATGCATGATCAGCTGACTGATGCCACCTGCCGGTCGACACTAGAACCTACACCCATTTAAAACCCCTTAAACACAATACATGTTTTTTGTCTATTGCGTTACAGTTTTTTTTTTCTGTTGGTACGTACAACTTTTTGTAAGTAATGTTACAATCTATAATCATTTAAAAGCTCTGTGTTTTGTTTTTAAATACAACCGCACAAATTACTTTCAAATTATGTTACCTTAGAATATTTTATTCAAAAGACTTCCTTTCTGTTTTTTTTCTTTTGTGTGACCTCTAGATAATCTTTTTAAACCCAAGGACAGAGTGATCTCAGGCAAGGAGATGCAGCTCCGATCTAGACGGTTAGGCTGTACACAAACATAAACATTTTGCATGAGATCAACATAAGTACATGACCATGATACATTTTTTGCATTTACACTCGAGATAAACTATATATTTCAGATAATTATTTCAAATTGAATTTTATATGCAAAGTAAATACATGATACTGTTTTTAAATAACAGTTTCATTTATCGTAGGACAAAAAGCAATCCAACACCTCCTGCATTGTGGTAGAAGGTGATGCAAACCCTTTTCAGTAAATGTAATTATGATTTAAAAACAGTGATTTACAGTACAAGTGATTATGTATGTGAAATTACAGAATAACTTTTTAGGGTCATTGCATTTAATTGGTTGACCTTGTCGGTGACAAATCCAGCACACTTTGTATCACATATAATTGAATTATAGTCTACATTGTGTTTAAAGAGCAAAAGCAAACCATTCAAAAGTACCAACTGACAAGTAGCTTATTAGTAGCTTATTTTAAAGTAGATTATTAAATCTTGTGCTTAACTGTTCATAATATTGCTTTTACTCAATATTTTGATTTTACTTATGGTGCAGGTTAAACTTCAGGCAGATATCTAAGTACTGCAAAAGTTTCATTAAATTCTGTTTAGCCAGTTTGGCATGATGCTTTGACGAATCTGGCTGCACAGATATACGGACATACAGACATACTGTACTGTACAAACAGTACAGACGGACAGACAGGCAGGCAAAACATTGACTGATTTTGAGTCCTCCAATGTATGAACCGTAAAGATATTATTGTATGCACACAAAATCTGTACAGACAAAACCTTTATATCTATATCTGATATTTTGCTGTGACCCCTGTGTTTGAGAGAAAACTCTTGTGTAAGGGGAGCTAGTTCAAATGATAAAAGGACATTTTCTAAAGGACACACACATGAGCATCATGTCACATGTCTGTACTCTACCATGAAGTTGTAGCACAGGCTGAGTATTACTGGAAGATACAGTAACTAAGATTTAAAAAAAAAAAAAAAAAAAAAAAAAAAATTGTTCACTTTATTCTTTTTCTGTGTTAGCAGCATTTACAACAAACTGCCTGAGGTGTCCAAAAAGAAAGAAGACGAGAGAAGAAGGCTGATGCTGCAAACCAATAGACTGAGAGCAGAAGTCTTTAAGAAGGTAGAACACAGTGTTTGATGAACTCCTTCAAGCAATCTAATGTATTATCAAACATCAGGAATAACCTTTTACAAAGGGTAACAGATTTAGGGTCAATCCTGAGCTCAGGTTATTGTCAGTGTAGAGTTTCACCTACTGTGTGCCCACATGGGGGTGGGGGGCCTCTGCAAAACATGCCACTGCAAAAAGTTGTGCCTGTAGGATTGCTTATGCTGAATTGTCCTTAGGTGTGTCTGGGGTGTATTTCCTCCTCACACCCAGTTTCCAGGTAAGACTCCAGAAGAACTTAAATTCTGGCAACATACTCTGGATGCATTTTTTAAGAAATGTTACTTTATTTAAAAAAATAATAATAATACAGTACATGCACTTAATTAACATTTCTAAAGCATGTAAGCACACCCAGAGTAGTCTCTCCCACTCCTATGACAATTGCTTAATTATGTAAATTTCCCCCATGCATGGAGACTGGAATTATTGGCTGGAATTATTAAACAGTTAATGCATTAATTTTGTTAAACATGTTTAATTACAGCTGAAAGTCAACATTTTGGTCACATGATGATTGCTCCATTTTAAATCCATTGTGGCAGTGAAGGCCAAAGACCAGAGGCGAAATTGCAAAAACTGTGTCACTGTCAAAAATACTTATGGACCAGACTGTAAATAATGGTACACGAGGACCAAGCCTGTAATTTTTTGTGTGTACAAAATGTATTGTCACTGTCCTAGGGTTATATTCCTGGCTTACTGAAAAGATTAAAAAAAGACATCTGGCTCCTTGCTAATCCACATTTATTCAAAACAGCTTGAAAGGGCCAGGGGTAGCTCAGTGGTTAAGGCATTGGACTACGGTTCGGAAGATCCCAGGTTCAAACCCCACAACCAC